>CM060950.1:282604035-282646535 GCA_030765055.1 Mantis religiosa
TAGCGTTCGTAACGATGACAACAGCTTTGTTTCAGGCTGAGGATGTGTAAACGTTTTACATGAAATCGCGATCCCGGACAATTTATAAGAAGAGTGTCATCAATTCTTTTAACATAAGTGAAGTTTTAAGCTACAAATTGTAATATTTGGATATATCTTTTGCTTCACTGTTAATTGCTTCATATTTTATGTATCTATATAAATTGTGTATAAAACCAGCTGACCCGGCGCAATTCGTCCCAACCATAAAGGTTTACTGGACTTAACTATATAGATAAAACAAACCAACTCAGGATTCCAAAGTTGGACGTGCCTAACTCGTTCTGTTTTCTATTTAAGTTCATGAAACAGTAATCGGAAGAAAAAGTCTGGAACAGTAAGGAATATTAATGCAAACTAATTTGAAAGTGCCCTAATTCATCATTTGTAAAACAAACAATATCATCGCACTGTATTTTGATATTTAGTTGACATTTGACTTTTTGTTGCTCTTTTCTAACAGTATGTATTCATTATTTACTTTTTGGTATTTTATCTTCTAAATAAATATAGCTGAAAGGCAATCAACCTCTTTCCTAATTTCCCAATGATTCAAATCTCTTTATTATGTTTACACTTTCCTTCCGCGAACTTGTATTATTTTTGTCAATAAAATTTTATTATGTTTTAGCTATTCTGTTGTCATTCAGAGTTTGTTTGTGTGATTTGGTACTTTTTAAACATGTTCATTTTAGGCTTTCATTCTTTTGTTCCTTTCTATCTTCCTTTCCTTCTGGATTTCTTTAAGCTCCGAGGCATTAAACATCAAACCTGGCTAATCCAATACATAATTTTATCAACAACAAACAAAAATAAACTTGAATTTATAAGATTTTCTTCACCTTTATTGCGTTTACTGAAGGGTATTGAATAATCCAAATACTAGAAAATCCTACAATCATTTTATACCCACCTCACGATTGCAACGTTGGACGTGCCTATTTCTTTTCTATTTAAGGTCATGATGAAGCAGTAATCGGAAAAACAAACTGAAAGAGTAAGGAATATTACTGAAAATTAATTTGAGATTGCGCTAAATCATCAATTGTAAAGCAAACAAGATCTTCGTGCTATATTTTTATATTTAGTTGACATTTCACATATTAGTTGCTCTTTTCCAACATTATTTATTATTTACTTATTTATTTGTTACCTTCTAAATAAATATAGCTGAGAAGCAATCACCCTCTTGGATAGAATCTCCCAATGATTCAAATCACTTTATCAAGTTTACTCCTTCCTTCCGCGAACTTGTATTATTTTTGTGAATTGTATTTTTATTATGTTTTAGCTACTTTGTTATCATTCAGAGTTTGTGTGTGATTTGCTACATTTTTAAACTTCTTGAGTTTCCGGCTTTCTTTCTTTCTTTTATTCCTTTCTATCTTCCTTTTCTTCTTGATTTCTTCCTTACTCTACTTCTTTCCTTCTTTCAGCTTTCATTTCTTTCTTCCTTTCTTTCCCTCCTTTATCTTAACGGCAGTGAGATTATTTTGAAAATAGGTATTTCGTTTTAAACCTTCGCGTTAGAAGAATTAGGCTTTTATGAAAAGAAAAAGAACAAAAATGTTCTGGAAAGTTTGTATTCGGAAGATTTTGAAAGTGCTTTTTCTGTAGGAGTCCACTTTAGACCCGACTAGCGATTCAAACGACACATCTGCATAACGTTGTTGGTCTTTGTTTATAGTGATTATGCAGTTATCAGAAAAAATATCTAGAATAATAGGAAATACTACTGAAAACTGATTCTAGATTGTGAACTTCACCATTAGAAGACGGAACAAGATCATCACAGTAAATATTAGTTTTTAAATTACATAGGACATTTTGTTTGTATTGTGTTGTCTACGTTATGCAAATTATGATATTTTTATTTATTTACCACCTAAATCACTTATTTACTTGTTATCTCCCGTGATAGAAATAACCGAAACGCAATCAATGCTCTTTGCTACGAGCTCCAAATGATATAAACTTCTTTGCATTCTTTAATATTTTCTTTGCGACATACCAATGTTTCCACTCGCAATGCAATGGCACCAATAAGACGAAGCGTCTACCTCGTACAACTTTAGTATTCCAACCTAAACAAATTTCCGCCTTCTTTGGCTCTACTTCTTCTTATTCCTCGTCTTCTTTTTCTCCTTTTTACACTTTTTAACATACAGATTTAAGTACAACTCAAAGTATCATGATCAATTTAGACAGTATAAAAGCAGATGTAGTAGTGTTCAGAAGAGAAAATCTGAGAGAATTGCGAATAATTCTCAGAATTAACTCTAGAAGGAACTACTTCGCTATTTTTAAACGAAACAAAATCTTCGCCGTAAATTTTTATATTTAATTTATATTTGACATTTCGATTGCAGTTTACTTTTAGGTTATGCTACTTCATTTGTTTATATATTATTTGATTGTTGTTTCTTGTTTATGACCATGACGCTATAATGAGAAGAAAAAATATGGAAGTACAGGGAGTAATACCCAAAATTAAATCTAGGGGGTACCACTTTGCCATTCGTAAACAAAACAAGATCATCGCGGGAAATGTTGATATTTAACTCACATTCGAAAATTTTCTTGCTGTTCACTGTTCATGCTATGCAACATTTTATTTCATTCTATTTATTAGTTATCTCCCGAGAAAGAAATAAGTTAAACGCAATCAAACCTCCCTGTATGAAGCCAAAATGTTTCAAATTCGGATTTTAGTTATTCTGCAATTGGGGATGAAGTTTATGTATTACGCAGTTACAATTAAGTTAATCAATTTAAAGCTTCCTCATAAAGAACAAAATTTGCCTTTTACTGTGGTGTATAAATATATATATATATATATATATATATATATATATATATATATATATATATATATATATATATATATATATATATAAGATGACGGTTTTCCGATTGTATTGGTCTCCTAATTACATTCCATTTGTATGGTCAAAATTGATGCAATAATATAATGGCGAGCAAATAAGTTGGCGAGCAAAGAGTTCTACGTTGAGGTGCCAATTTGAAGCAACAATATATGTGGCGAACAATGTTCGACTTGACAATACAGTTTGAAGCACTTTTGTTTAGCTCAGGGTAAAACAATGCGGTTTCTCCCAGGTTATGCGTGGATGGGTGTCAGAAGGATATTTTAATAACACTGGAATGCCCGTTTCCAATTTATTTATTCACTGCTTTTTTTTTTTTTTTTTTTTTTTTTTTTTTTTTTTTTTTTCCTAAGAACATCGAAAGGAAAGTTGCCGACCAAGGGTTACCAATCTCTGTTTAGAGTTACTGACGGCAGAATGTTTATTACTCGATAAACTTCATTCGTTCCTCATATATATATATATGAACCGACAAATATCCAAGACCGAACAAGAGGACTGCCCCTAATCGCCTTCACGCCTCAGGCTGCTCTCATCATCCTGACGCTAAAGACTCTCCTCATCGGCCGGACGCCGAAGACTGCTTTAATGGCTTGCAAGCCACGGAGTGCACTTCTCCACAGCTGCGCGTGGGTGTATCACTTTCACTTACTGAATGCCCTCTTCATTCAACCAAAAATCTCTTTGTGGCTGTTTTGTCATGCCATTCTGAATGATCCAAAGAATACTCTATTCATATAAGTCAAGTGAACCCCTTTAGAAAACTGCTAAGGACACTGTTTCTTACATTGCTTTTGTTATAACAACTTTCCCCCCAACTCAACTGGCCTTGTCCGTATTGTCACAAAGAACCAACATTCCTTTGACATCCATCATGATTCTTTACTTCTGGCAAACCTTAATTTCGGTATCAAAATAGAAAAAGCGAATACCTACTTCCCACTTGAGAAATGTGTAAGTAATGGAAAATTTAAACATGTAACTAGGAACATCTCGGAAATGGATCATTACATAAAATTAGCTTAATTTTGTAGTTTATTTGGAGCTGTATTTTATATGTATTAAGATTGTGTGTATCTTTTATGACTTACCCGTTATATAACCATTATTCCACATGAATGGTACTTCAGATGCTATTCGTATAAAATATGAAATACAAAACGTTTCATTATTTATGAACATATCTTAAGAATTACGTATTTTAATACGCTATTGAAAAGTCAACATTCTTTGAAAACTTTTCCATGCAAACAATAATTTGCGGTGAGAGAATTTTTTGAATTGTTGTGAGCCGCATTTTTGGAAGCACGAACATTAGCGCCGAAAGAGACTTGTTCCTTTTTGAGAGCTACTGATAGAAAGACTGTGCTGTGAAAGCACACACAAACCCACTACATCGATCTAATAATTATTTGGGGGACTTTGAAGTGGATAATCCTAGTGAAATCTGGCATCCAATTTTTGTGTAGAATACCATACCACTTGTGCCTACCATCTGCGTGATAAAGAAAGTAAAGCTGATCAGAAGCATTCAGTGTCATGAAAAATATCTTAATTTCTTCACTACTTACTTACAAACCACTTAAATGACCTGAAAATGTTGCAGCGCGGCATTACCTTCAGTTGTGAGTTTGTTCTTAGACTTACACTTAAAATCTGAATCGTTCACTTAACACAACTGCATTGTGATTATGTCTGACATCTTTAGTGTCCAAAACTGTTGCTCACTCTTTGACATAACGAATGACAATGGAAAGTTGGGATAAGTTTGCTGCATCCAACATTTCTTCCAGCATTCACTAAATAGTTATTTATGGGTCTTGAGAGGTAAGTGTAGGTTTATTAGCGAGTGAAAACTTTAACGTCCAAGACATTAAACATCAAACCTGGCTAACCCAATACGTAATTTTATCCATTCCCAACAAATTATCCACTTGAATTTATAAGCTTTTGTTTATCTTTATCGGGGCTTCTCAAGGGTATAGAATAATCCAAATAAAAGAAAATCCTACAATCATTTTAGATCCACCTCACGATTCCAAAGTTGGGCGTGCCTAACTATTTCTTTCCTATTTGAGGTTTCAATGAAGCAGTAGTCGGAAGAAATACACTGGAAGATAAAGGAATATTACTGAAAATTAATTTGAGATAGCGCTAATTCATCATTTGTAAAGCAGACAAGATCTTCGTGATATGTTTTAATATTTAGTTGACATTTCACATATTAGTTGCTCTTTGCTAACATTATTTATTATTTACTTATTTATTTGTTAGCTTCTAAATAAATATAGCTGAAAGGCAATCACCCTCTTGGATACAATCTCCCAATGATTCAAATCACTTTATCAAGCTTACCCTTTCCTTCCGCGAACTTGTTTTATTTTGTCAATTGAATTTTGATTATGTTTTAGTTACTTTGTTATTATTCAGAGTTTGTGTGTGATTTGCTACATTTTTAAACTTTTTATTTCCGGCTTTCTTTCTTATATTCCTTTATCTCTTACTTTACTTCTTGATTTCTTCCTTACTTTATTTCTTTCCTTCTTTCAACTTTCATGCATGTCTTCCTTTCTTTCCCTCCTTCATCTTAACGGCAATGAGATTATTTTGGAAATAGATGTTTGTTTTTAAACCTTCGCGCTAGACGAATTAGGATTTTATGAAAAGAAAAATAAAAAAAAGTTCCGGTAATATTTAAATTCAGAAAATTTTGAATATGCTTTTTTCTGTAGGAGTCCACTTTAGACCTAGCTAGCGATTCAAACGACAGATCTGCATAAATTTGTTGTTGTTTGGTTATAGTAATGATGCAGTTATCAGAAGAAACAATCTTTAAAATTTGGTAATATTACTCAAAACTGATTCTAGATTGTACTACTTCACCATTGGTAAACGGAGCAAGACCATCGCAATATATTTTGGTTTTTAAATTGTACCCGATATTTTGTTTGCAGTTTGTTGTTTATGTTATGCTAATTATGTATATTTTTACTTTACTTATTTGTTTACCACGTTGATCATTTATTTACTTATCTCCCGGGATAGAAATAACTGAAGCGCAATCAATCCTCTGTGCTACGAGCTCCAACATATACAAAGTTCTTTGCAATTTTTGAATTGTTTCCTTCGGGATATTCAATTGTTTCTACTCGCAATGCAATGGTGCCAATAAGGCGAAGCGAATACCTCGTAGAATTTACAGTGTTCCAAAATAAACAAATTTCTGCTGTTGTTTAACCTTACTTCTTCTTATTTCTCGTCTTTTTTTAACCTTATTCGACTTTTTAAATACATATTTAAGTACATTTAAAGGTATCATGATAAAGTTAGGCAGTATAGAAGCAGATGTAGTAGTGGTCAGATGAGACAACCTGAGAGAATAAGGAATATTCAGTATTAACTCTAGATGGCGCTGCCTCGCTATTCTTAAACGAAACAAGATCTTCGCCGAAAATTATTATATTTACTTGATATTTCTCGTTTTGGATGCTGTTTATTGTTAGGTAATGCTACATCATATATTTATATATAACTTGTTTGTTGTTTTCGTTTATGATATTGACGCTGTCATGAGAAGAAGCAATGTGCAGGTACAGAAAGTAGTGCTCAAAATTAAGTCTAGTGGGCGCTACCGCGCCATTCGTAAACAAGACAAGATCATCGCGGTACATCTTAATATTAAATTGACAGTCAACACTCTGGCTGCTGTTCGTTGTTCACGCTATGCAACATTTTATTTTGTTCTATTAATTTGTTAACTCCCGAGATAGCCCCTCAAAATCCAACCTCTGTGGTTCTCGTCCCGAGGGTTGGGCAACAGGAAGTACGGGACTGACTGATGGGGTGATGTACGGTGGGGACATGGTGTACCCCAGGACCGCTACGGCTGCCGAGAAGGCCCATCAGTAACCCGGAAAACTGGCAGAAGAGGCTCTGGTGTAATCTCTCGATTGGGTTTCGCCGAGAGATGAGAGCTTTCCTTCAAACGCTCAAACTATGGTCCACTTCGGTGTTTGACCCCATTTATTTTCCTTGTTGTTTTTCCTTTTTGTTTTTCCTCCCTGAACACATGTCTGAAGGAAGCCACGTGCACAAGGCGAAAGGGGTGATTGGGTAACGCGTAACTCCCAGCCATTGGTTATCCCGTAGGACTGTGTTCGTATCCGGTGATAAAGGTCAGTCCCGGGGAGGGGCCATTGCATGAGCTGTTACACTCCTGAAGGCCATTGGGTGCCTTTGTCTTTACACTGGGAGGTGTGACCATAAGGTGAGCAAGGTCCAGGCCAGGACTCTCACCTAAGCCCGGGTGGCACCCAGGATGTGAGTACGCCATCGGAGACGTTTGCAATGGAGGAGGATACTATCGCTATGGTGCACTCTACTAAACAACCCAAAGGTGTGAAGGTTTGTGTAAAGGAAGTAGTTGAGTCCATTGGTCCTCGCTACTTAGTAATAACCAGAACAGAGGAAGGGAACAACTTTTTGTCACTGAACCTTTTTGTAATTCAAAAGGGCCTGGATAAAATAGCTGGTCCAGTGAAATCTTGCACCCGTACAAGAAATGGCAAGCTTCTCATTGGAGGCACATTCTGTCTCCCAGACAGCAGTAATTTTGAAGGCAAATCTGTTTGGCAGTTACCCGGTAACCGTCACAGTCCATATGAGCCTTAACTCCTCGCGTGGTGTGGTCAACACCCGTGCGTTGGACGGCATGACGACTGACGAAATTGTGGAGCACCTTAAGGACCAAAGTGTGACGGCCGTTTACTGTGTACCGCGTAGAGAGCGAGGGGCATTGGTTCCTATCCGTACCCTTTTCCTGACCGTTGATCGGGTAGATCTCCCTCAAAGAATTAGAGCAGGGTACGAGACCACCGCAGTACGCCCGTACATTCCCAACCCGCTGAGGTAATACAAGTGTCAGCGCTTTAGTCACACAAGCTCCTTTTGTAACGCCGCAGCTACGTGCTCTAACTGTGCGATGTCACAGCACGATGGTGCGAGCTCATCGTCAGTTAGATGCGTTAATTGCGCTGGAGAATACCCATCCAGCTCTAGAGACTGCCCACGATTCATTGAGGAAAAGGCGATTCAAGAGATCCGGGCGAAAGAGAAGGTTCCCTTCTCGGAAGCCCGGAAACTCGCGCGTGCCCATATACCATCTCTACCGCGAAACGCTACCTACAGCTCGGTAGTAGCTAGATTTGTGCAGCGAAGAGAGATCGCGACTCAGACCTGCGCTGTCGTTGAGGCAAAGATTTCGGATAAAATCATTACTCCATCTCCGAAGCCCGGCAAAACACCAGCCTTGTCTGCACCACCGACACCTAAGCCTCCATCTTGAAGGAGATTGCCAGTACAGTCACCGCCTAAAGCCTCAACATCAAAAACTGACAAGCCAGTCGTATACGACGCACCTCCCAAAGAGTTCAATACCAGCTACAAAAGGTCCGACTTCCTGAAGGTACCAGCAAACCTGCCAGCCGTAGGAAGAGTCCCCGGGCATCAAAAAGTTCCTCCTCTGAAGAGTCTTCCGGCGAGGACTCCAATCGACGCTTCTCGACCTCGTCGATCTCTGTGTCAAATCGGTTTGTGGCCCTTGAACCAAGTTCTCTATCGGGAAAGGGGCCTCATCCGTGAAGGAAATTGAACAGGAAGATACGGACCACATTGCCAGGAAGTCTTCCAGAAAACGACCCGATGACGCGACTGGGAAAGAAGTTAGCCCGAAACTGAAAAAGAAGGGCAAATTGATTCGGTCACCATCCAAGTCGTCTTGAGGTGAAATCCTCTCTAACCTTTTATCCCACTGTTTAAATTCCGATTCTCCAGTGGAACATACGTGGGCTTAGGGCACATCGCCCAGAGCTTGATTTGCTGCTTAATAAGCACGACCCACTAGTAGTTTGCTTCAGGAGACCAAACCGCGTCCTCGAATTCCTTTGCACTAAGGCGGTATACTCCCTTCCGGCGTGTTCTTGCTCCGGAAGCAGGAATTCCGGCGCAAGGAGGGACGATGGTACTGGTCAGAGAGGATATATACGTGAACATGATACATCTACGCACTAACATCCAGTGCGTTGCTGCCCGTGTAGTACTGCCAACGATAGACCTGCTTATCTGCAACATGTATAGTCCACCCTCAAATGACCTATCACTTACCACGCTCCACGAGCTGGTTCTTCAGTTACGTACCCCATTTCTGTTGGTGGGGGACTTCAATGCCCATCACTTTCTTTGGGGTTCCACTCGCACTTGTGCACGGGGTAGAGTCCTCTCCGATGGCCTGGAAAATAACAACCTGGTTCTCCTGAACACCGAAGAACGTACGTTTCTTTCCGATGCCTTCAACACCTTCTCCCATCTGGATTTGACAGTATGCTCCCCGCAGCTCTCAGTATCCCTCCAATGGAACGTCATCTCCAACCTCCACTTCAGTGACCACTTCCCGTGTCTCATTAGTCTCTAAGCACAAAACGTGTGTTCCAACCGCTTGCCAACCTGGCGTTTCGATAACGCCAGCTGGGCTCTTTACACCCAGTTGGCAGTTTTTAGTTATGAGGAGCACGCCTCTGTTAACGAGCTAATAGAACATCTTGGCGAGCACATACTTTCCGCCGCAGAAAGATCTATTCCGCGTTCGTCTCCCAATCTCTGCCGCCGTCCTGTGCCATGGTGGACGAACGACTGTCGGAATGCAATCCGTGCTCGTCGGCGTGCCCTTAGGGTTTTCCAACGCCACCCCACACTGGAGAATCTCATTCATTACAAGAAGATGCGTGCCAGGTTTCTGGAAGTAATTAAGGATTGCAGAAAGAACCCATGGAATGCTTTTGTATCGTCTTTTAATCGCCATACAGTCTCTTCTGTAGTGTGGGATATGTTAAGGCTCGTGGCCTGAAAAGCGACCCACATTCCGTTTGCTGGTTTGAAAACTCCTTCCGGCGTCGTCGTGGATCCGTTAGACGTGGCTAACGACCTTGGCAGTACCTTCGCTCACGTATCTAGCTCACATCATCATGCACCTGAGTTCCTCTCAATTAAGCATCAGGTGGAATCTTAAGGCTTCTGATTTCTTTCTAGAGAACTTGAAGACTACAATCGCCTGTTTACCATGGCAGAGCTAGAGCACGCACTTTCATCTTCGCGAGGTTCTGCACCAGAACCACACGGTATCCATGTACGATACTTACAACATCGCTCTCCCGCCACCATCATTCCAATTCTTAAACCAGGGAAGGACCGACATCTGCCTTCCAGCTACCGTCCTATTTCCCTCACCAGTTGCGTCTGCAAGGTGATGGAACGCATGATCAATGGGCGGTTTGTCTGGTGGCTGGAAACCCACAATTTACTTACCAACATTCAGTGTGGTTTCCGGCGTCGCCGTTCCACATTAGACCATCTCGTGTCGATGTCAACGCAGATCATGAACGGTTTCCTTAAAAACAGCCAGACCGTCGGCATCTATTTTGACCTCGCGAAAGCTTACGATGCCTGTTGGCGTGCAGGTCTGTTGCGCACCCTTCACAGCTGGAATATTCGCGAACGTCTACCTGTGTTCCTTCGGGAGTTC
This sequence comes from Mantis religiosa, assembly GCA_030765055.1. Taxonomy (NCBI): domain Eukaryota; kingdom Metazoa; phylum Arthropoda; class Insecta; order Mantodea; family Mantidae; genus Mantis; species Mantis religiosa. The sequence goes on from CM060950.1 coordinate 282,614,539, forward strand.
ATGAACGATCGCATTTTCCGAATAAGGGTGGGCTCGGTCCTTTTTATCCAAGAGAGCGGGGTCTCACAGGGCTTAGTGCTCAGTGTCACACTGTGTGCTATAGCCATTAACTCTATCTCTAACTGTGTTCCTCGAGGAGGAACGCGGTAATTTGTTGACGATTTCGCCGTCTACTGTACTTCTCAGCGTACTCCGTTCCTAGAACGTTGTCTACAGATTTGCCTGGACAACCTACACGACTGGAGCTTTAAGAACGGGTTTAGGTTCTCCACCGAGAAGACAGTCTCCTCAACTTCTGGCACCGCAAGAGTCGGTTGCCACCCTTGCTATGACTCGGTTACCATGTTTTAACCTTTACTGATGAAACTAGGTTCCTCGGACTGGTTTTCAATAGAAAGCTCAGCTGGTCATTGCATATGGCTCAGCTGAAAGCACGGTGTGAGCGTTATTTTAATTTCTTGCGGATACATAGTGGGAAATCCTGGGGAGCGGATCGCGCAGTGCTGCTTCGCTTGTATCGCACACTCATCCGATCCAAGCTGGACTATGGCTGCATCGTTTATTCTTCAGCTCGTCCATCTATGCTGAATAAACTGGATACGGTACATAGCTCCGGCCTTCGTCTAGCAATTGGGGCAATGCCAACAAGCCCAATTGTGAGTCTGTACGCTGAGGCGGCAGAGCCTCCTTTACACCGTGGGCGGGAAATTTTGCTGGGCAATTACGGTTGCGTGTTACGTAGTATGCCTTGGCATCCGACGTATGCACCCTTTCTAGGCACCTCATTGGACGTACGTTACAGGAACACACTTCTCAGTCCCAAGCCGCCAGGATTTCGCTTCCGGGAACTCCTTGGGAGACTTTCATTTGACTTGCCTAGGGCCCTAAGGGCGAAAGACTGTATCCCCCTTGGATGCGTGCAGCAGATCACGTATATCTCGGCATGTTGCTGCACATCAAGTCCACGACACCGACGAATAGTATCCGTGGTTTATTTTTAGAGTTTTTATCAGGCTATAAGGAATTTAGTTTATTTTATAACGACGGGTCTAAGAGCTCTGCTGGTGTTGCATGTGCGTATGTCCATGGAGCCGAACCCTTTACATTCGGTCTCCATGGCAGCACTTCTATATACAATGCAGAGCTCTATGCCATTTACCGAGCCATTTTACATGTTCGCCGGAGGAAATTGGGTAATTGCCTTATCTTCAGTGATTCCATTAGCGCACTCCAGGTTCTGCGTCCGCTGTACAACCACCATCCTATTGTAAAGCTTATCCAGGACTCCCTCCACACCTTACACGCGTCAAGCGTTTGTGTCGTGTGTGCATGGTTCCTGATCACGCAGGCTCTCAGGGGAATGAAATGGCGGATTCGGCAGCCAAGACGGCAACGACACAGCCCAGGTTTTACATAGAATCAGTGACATTGGAAGATTTTAGCATTATACTGCAGAGAGGTGTGTTATCCTGCTGGCGGGAAGAGTGGTCCGCTCTCCGCAGAAATAAACTCCGATCGGTCAAGGCCCTTCCGATACACTGGGCAACCTCCTGCCGTTCCTCTCGTCGTGAGGAGGTGCGGCTGGCTTGGTTACGGATTGGCCACTGCTTTTTTAGCCACAGTTTTATGCTAAATGGGCCCTGCACCTGATTGTTCGCATTGCGGTGGAACTCTATCGGTTCGCCATGTGTTTTTAAAGTGTTTTTACCTAGCAGATGTCCGCCAGTTTCTCCAGCTGCCGGCCAGCCTGGCAGGGATTCTGGCGGACGAGCAACAAGCGGTGGCCAAAGCATTTCAGCCACTTTTAAGTGTGAATTTTAGAATTTAGTTGTAAATTTTATCCATTTTAATCATTAAGTTTTTGTCTTACTTGTATATTTTATACTCTGTGTGTTTTTACTTAGGACGAATGTATATTTAAGCTTTGTTTTTATAACCGTTTTTTAGAATGATGTAATCGTTAAGGGCGCTAATGACTGCGCAGTCGTGCGCCCAAAAACACCACCATCATCATTATCATCATCACCATCATCATCATCATCATCATCAAAATCATCATCATCATCGTCATCATCATCGTCATCATCATCGTCACCATCTCCCGAGATAGAACTGAGTGAATCGCAATCAACTGCTTTGTTCGGCGCCAAAATGGTTCATACCTCTTTGGCGGCTTTTACTCTTTCCTTTCACGCTCTTCAACTGTTTATAACCACAATGAAATGGCGCCAATAACAAGAACTGTTTAGTTTGTAGATTTTGCAGTACTATAAGCCAAATTAATTTTCAATGCTTCTACTCTATCCTCCCTATACGTTTTATAACATTCATGCTTACTTACATTTTTAAATTTTCGTAATGACTTTAAGCAATTGTAACGGAAATGAAGCAGTAATCAGGAGGTAAAAATCTTGAACAATAGAAAAGTATACCCCAAACTAATTCTAGAGGGCGCCACTTCACAATTCGTAATTGAATCGAGATCACAACAGTAAATTCTGATATTTAATTTACATGCGAAATTTATGTATCTGTGTTTATTAACTAATTTATTAATTTGTTTGTTATGCTATTTAGTAGATAGTGGGCGCTACTTCGACATTCGTAAACAAAACAAGATTATCGCGGTAAATCTTGATATTTAACTCCCATTCGAAAATTTGCTTGAGGTTCATTTTTCACGCTATGCAACATTTTATTTCATTTTATTGATTTGTTATCTCCCGAGATAGAGATAAGTTAAACGCAATCAAACGTCTTTGTACGACTCCAAAATGGTTCAAATCCCTTTGCCGCACTTTAGTCGTTTCTTCAGTTGTTTATACTTCAGTGTTACCCGACATTCGTCTTTCAGGATAAGGGAAGGCTCCAGAAAAAACTTATTCAGGTAACTCATCCTGACCGAGATAGGAACTCGGGACCTCTTGAACTTGAGGCAGACACGCTACCACATCGCTTTGGAGGTGGGCTTATTTTGTTAAGGATGGAGAATTTGGGGGTGTCTGCTGAAGCCAAAAGGGTATACATGTCCTTCAGATTCAGCAGGCACAACAAATTATGGGTCTTCGCTGTCTTATATAACCATTTGGAACCATTCTGTCCATAACGTCCGCAGTCCACAATCGAAATCTGCCGTATTCCAATTCCCTTAGGCTGCATACGAAAGTTCTTACCTGTCATACATAGTTTGTCAACCTAAGTTTCCACGTTAAGTCTAAAAGCATTTAAATATGATATTCACGTATAAAAGGGCATCGTCTGCCATGTACCGGAAGTGCCAATATAGCCATTGCAGGGCACGAGTACAAGCTAAGTAATATTAGAGATAAAACAAGCGAGGTATGTACTAACATATGATTTGTGATATTATCGCATAATTAAAGTAAAATAAACAAAGACGAATTGCGGGTACGGTAATAAATAATGATAGTGTATTTTAACATTGCAGGGTAACAGAACATAGCCGTAATGATTGGAAAGATAAAGAACAATCTTTAGTTGGTATTCCTTATGGTTTAAGGAAAAAAGAAATGTACAGAACGTATAGAATGCGGGACAGATAAGATGTTTTAGTATAGACTAATAAGTCGAACCAACTATACATAGACTTACATTTAAAATAACGAAGGAACAATATATGAAATGTGCAAGTAGAATGAAAAGGGATAGGATAAAAGACAAAACTGTAAGGAAACAAATATCTGAAGGGAAAGAAGGAAATTGCTACACTAACAGAAGGAGATATTTCAGGTGCTTTCTCAGAACAAAGAGTAATGATTACTGCAACAATTACTTCCAAACCAAATGAATTACAAAACATTCAATGTGCGTACTGCATTGACGACTTCGGAAACTAGACAACAGTACCACAGATGGAACAGAAACTACAAATATATGTTGCAGTTAGTGTAGATTCAAAGCTAACATAGGAAAACCAAATAAAACAATTTCAGAAAATATACAGCATATATTAACAATGCTCAAAAGTATGACAGGCAGCAAATATGGCTACTCAAAATGAATCCTATATGTAACATAAATTGTGTATAAAAATATAACAATTTCTAACTTAAAACTTCACTTATATTATGATACTTTTCTTATAAATTGTTCTTATAACAACAACATATTAACATCTAGCGTTCGTAACGATGACAATAGCTTTGCCTCCGGTTTAGGGTACGTAAACAATTTACATGAAACAGCGATCCCGGAAAATTTATAAGAAAAGTATCATCAATTCTTATAAGATAAGTGAAGTTTTAAGTTGCAAATGGTTATATTTATATACACTTGTTTGCTTCATATTATGCGTATATATAAAATGTGTATAAATCTAGCTGACAAGACGAAACTCGCACAACCAACAAAAGTTTCCAGGACTTATCTATATAGATAAAATAAGTTAGGATTTTAGTTATTTTGCAATTGGGGATGAAGTTTATGTATTACACACTTATAATTAAGTTAATCAATTTAGAGCTTTCTGGTAAACAATAACTGTAGTCTTTTACTGTGGTGTGTAAATATATATAAAGATGATGGTTTTCCGATGGTATTGGCCTCCTGATTGCATTCTCTTTGTATGGTCAAAACATAAAATGCGAATACCTACTTCCCAATTAAGAAATGTGTAAGTAATGGAAAACTCTAACACGTAACTAGGAACATCTCGGAAATGGACAACTATATAAAATTAGCATAAATTTTGTAGTTTATTTGGAGCTGTATGTTTTATTTATTGAGATTGTGTGTATATTTTATGATTTACCCGTTATATAAACATTATCCCAGATGAACAGTACTTCAGATTATTCATGAACATATCTTAAAAGTTCGTCAACATTCTTTGAAATCTTTTCCATGCAAACAATAATGTGCGACGAGAGAATTTTTTGAATTGTTGTGAGCCGCATTTTGGGAAGCACGTTGAACATGATAGACAGACTCTGCTGTGAAAGACACACACAAACCCACTACATGGATTTAATAATTATTTGGGAAACTTTGAAATGTGTAATCCTAGTGAAATCTCGCATCCAATTTTTGTGTAGAATACCTTACCACTTGTGCCTACTACTTACGTGATAAAGAAATTAAACCTGATCACAGTCATGCAGTGTCATGAACAATGTCTTAATTTCAGAAATACTTATTTCCAGTCCAGATAAATGACCTGAAAATGTTGCAGCCCGGCCTCAACTTCAGTTCCAAGTTTGTTCTTAGACTCGCACAGAATATCGGATAAGTTCACTTAACACAATTATATTGTGATTATTTCCGACATCTGTAAAGTTTAAAACTGTTGCTCACTGTTTGACATAACGAATGACAATGGAAAGTTGGGATAATTTTGCTGCATCCAACGTTACCTCCAGCATTCACTTTGTAGTTATTTATTGGTCTTGAGAGGTAAGTTGAGGATTATTAGCGAGTGAAAACTTTAACGTCCGAGGCATGAAACATCAAACCTGGCTAATACAAGACATAATTTTTGTCAACATTAAACAAAAACTCCACTTTAATTCATAAGCTTTCTTTTATCTTTATCGTGTCTACTGAAGGGTATAGAATAATCCAAATAAAAGAAAATCCTACAATCATTTTAGAGCCACCTCACGATTCCAACGTTGGACGTGCCTAAATATGTCATGCCATTAAAAAAGGTCCGAAGAATATCTTTACAAACAAAGTCAAGTGCTATCCATTCAGGATTCTTACTAAGAAAACCCTATTTCTCCCGTGTCTTTTGTTAAACAACTTAACCGACTCCGTTGCTATTCAACCCAACTGCACCTACACGCGTTCCACACAAATATACATTACTTTGAACTATCTTACGATTCTTTACACATCGCATCCCTTAATTTAGGTATCACAAAGTCGCATGTGTTTCCTATTATTAGTTAAAAAGTTGTGGTCTAGTGAAATGGTTCAGGTTTATAAGAATCGCACTAAACAAAAAGGTAGTTTAAACTCTTTCTTGCAGTACTTTATTTGTAAATTAATTATCATGAACATGTATTTGGTTCTGTAAGCTACAATTACAATAGATTTGTTAACTGCCAGGTTAACAAGCATGAAACAAGTCATTAATATTTACAGTTCTACTTCTCAACACTTAAATTACTAGTAGGAAGTGACATAACACCCAACAACACAATAGCCTAAAATTAGTTTACTGATGGGCACTTATCCAAACTTTTGTCTCTTCAAAAATGCCTTCAATTTTTCACATATGGAAATAAAAACATTATCATTTAAGGAAATAGTCGTCCGCAAAATGGAATAACTGCATCATAAGCTCACTGGAGATCCATATTTTTAACTTTCCTAATAAAAATATGGCAATAAAACTGTCTCACTGGTATAATTGTTAACGATTTTATCAAAGCACAATTTTGGGAATTTTTTTTTAACTTAAACTTACAATCGCGAACCCGTTATCGCGACAGCGTGGCTCGTGCACACAAAGGAACTGATAATGCAACACGGAGATGAAGAGTATGCCGGAACAAATAAAGAGAGCGTGGAGATAATAGTTCTGCTGAAACAAATAAAGTTAGATAAATGGAAAATTCTAGTGACATCTTGATTGATAGAGAACATTCTAGAAACGTCTCGAATTATCAATTGAGGTATATATAAGGGATCGGGACACGCCAACGTAGTAGTCGTATACGGAGAGTCGTAATGAGAGTGTAACCGGAACTGAGTATCGGCGGGAAGCAATGAGAAAGTGCAGTTCGGTATCGGTGACGAGGTCCAGTGGCAGACTTGATTGCATACGTGTGTGTTACGTCACTGTGCTGTTGTCAGAGATGAACAAAGTGTATTTCCACGGAAATAAAGAACATTTTGCAAGTTTAGCTTTTAATTCTACAAACACAGAAAGCCGCAATACCTTTTCTTCCACTTAGCTGATAGAAAGTTTTTCTGCTTTATAATAACCACCAAAAAACGAAAGATTGAATTCGGTTACATAAACAAATAATCTAATTACCAATTCATATGTTACTGCAATTAATTCATTAACAAAAGCGTGGATAAAAAGCCTTTACCCATTTAATTGATATGTAGCTTTTCATTTGTTCACATTTCAACTAATAATATTTCCTTTATGTCCAACTAAATCTGGAAAAGTAATTTGGTTTACTATCGCATTTTACAGTTTTTTGAACTAATGAAAATGTAAATGTCTAGCATCGACCTGTAAGTCACTTCTAAGATCTCCAGTGCTTGGGAATACGTGGCCCGCAGAATTATCGACCTGCTAAGTATATATATACACATATATATATACGTCGGAGCTCCCGATAGCACCGGCCGGCAGTAGGGCCAGACGGGAAATATTGAGCCCACGCCTACCCATTTGTCTCGTGTTACTAATTGAAGGGATGTTTAGGAGAGCGGCACGCGTCCTGTACCGTCTCTTTCCCCACCCCCCAGACGTCTGGAAACCTCGGGATAATTGAGCGCGCCGCGAAACTTCATGAAACGGCGATTTTCCCTATATAAGGCCTGCAGTTGGCGAGTCAGCTCAGTTCTTGGCGAGCAGTCGTGAGGAGCGCCGAGTTAGTGGATGGTGTACGTGTATCAGAGGAGTTGTACGTCATTGCGATTGCAGAGTGGACCTGTGACAGACGAACTGGTGAATTCCAACCGTAATGCGGTGGAATTAAAGACTATTTTGAGTTTGTGCAATTGGACTTTTAATTTCACGAACCCACAAGGTCACTATATATATATATATATAGCTGAAAGGCAATCACCCTCTACGCTAGTATCTCCCAATGCTTCATATCACTTTATCAAGTTTACTCTTTCTTTCCGCGAACTCTTATTATTTTTGTCAATTGGATTTTGATTATGTTTTAGCTACTGTGTTATTCAGAGTTTGAGCCTGATTTCCTTCAGATTTAATCTTCTTTATTTCAGGCTTTCTTTCTGTTATTCCTTTTTTCTTTCCACATTGATTTCTTCCTTACTTTATTTCTTTCCTTCTTTCATCTTTTATTTCTCTCTTCCTTTATTTGCCTCCTTCATCCTAATGGCAGTGACATTATTTTGGGAATAGATATTTATTTTTAAATCTTTGCGCCAGACGAATTAGCATTTTATGAAAAGAAAAGTAAAAAAAATTGATCCGGAAAGTTTGTATTCGGAAAATTTTGAATGCATATTTTCTGTAGGACTCCACTTTAGACCAAGTTAGCGATTCAAATGACAGATCTGCATAATTTTGTTGTTATTTGTTTATAGTGATGATGCAGTTATCAGAAGAAAATATCTGGAATAATAGGGAATATTACTCAAAACTAATTCTGGATTATGAGCTTCACCATTGGTAAACGAAACAAGTTCATCGCTGTACAATTTGGTTTTTAAATCACACCCAACATTTTGTTTGCAGTTTTTTGTTTACGTTATGCTAATTGTGTACATTTTTACATATTTATTTACCACCTTAATTGTTTATTGACTTGTTATCTCCAGAGATATAAATTACTGAAACGCAATCAATCCTCTTTGCTACGAGCCCCAAATCATACAAAGTTCTTCGTATTTTTATAATCTTCTCTTTCGCGATATTCAACTATTTCAACTCGCAATGCAATGGCACCAGTAAGACGAAGCGTTTACCTCGTAGAATTTATAGTGTTCCAAACTAAATCAACTTCCGTCTTTTTTCTCTTTACTTCTTCTTATTCCTCGTCTTCTTTTTCTCCTTATTCGACTTTAAACTACGTCTTTAAGTACAACTCAAAGATATCATGATAAATTTGCGTAGTATAGAAGCAGATGAAGTATTGTCCGTAAGAGAAAATCTGAGAGTATAGGGAACAGTTCACAGAAACAGCTCCAGGTGGCGCTAATTCCCTATTGTTAATCGAAACTAGATATTCGCGGTAAATTTTTATATTTACTTTATATTTTACATTTTGTTTGCGGTTTAGCTTTAGGTTATGCTACATCATATATTCATATATTATTTGTTTGTTGTTTCTTGTTTATGGTCATGATGCTGTCATGAGAAGAAACAATCTGGAGAAGCAGGGAGTAGTACACAAAAATAAATCTAGGGGGCGCTACCTCGCCATTCGTAAACAAAACAAGGTCATCGCGATAAATATTGATATTAAATTGACAATCGACACTCCCTACGAGCCCAAAAACCACAATACCTTTCTTTCGACTTAGCTGATAAAAAGTTTTTATGCTTTATAATCACCAACAAAAATCGAAAGATTCAATTCGGTTACGTTAACAAATAATCTAATAACCAAGACATATGTTACTTCAATTAATTCATTAACAAAAGAGTCTATAAGAAGTCTTTACCCATTTAATTTAGATGTAGCTTTCCATTTGTTCACATTTCAAATAATTATATTTTCTTTATGTCCAATTAAATATGGAAAAGTAATTTTGTTTATTATGGCTTTTTTACGTTTTTTACATTTTTTTGAACTATTGAAAAATGTAAATAGCTAGCAAAGATCTGTAAGTTACTTCTCAGATCTCCAGTGTTTGGGAATACGCGGCCCGCAGAATTATCGATCTGCTAAGTATATATATAGCTACAAACCAATCACACTTTTGGCTACAATCTTCCAATGATTCTTATCACTTTATCAAGTTTACTCTTTCCTTCCGCGAACTTGTATTATTTTTGTCAATTTTGATTATGTTTTAGCTACTGTGTTATCATTCAGATTTTGTGCCTGATTTGCTACCTTTTTAAATTCTTTATTTCAGGATTTCTTTCTGTTATTCCTTTCTTTCTTCCTTTGCTTCTTGATTTCTGCCTTACTTTATTTCTTTCCTCCTTTCAACTTTTATTTCTGTCTCCCTCTATTTCCCTCCTTCATCTTAACGGCACGAGATTATTTTGGAAATACATATTTGTATTTAAATCTTTTCGCTAGACTAATTAGGAGTTTATGAAAAGAAAAGTAACAAAATGTTCCGGAAAGTTTGAATTCGGAAAATTTTGATACTTTTTTTTTCTGTAGTCCTCCAATTTAGACCCAGTTAGCGATTCAAACGACAGATCTGCACAGTTTTGCTGTTGTTTGTTTATACTGATGATGTAGTTATCAGAAGAAAATATCTGGAATAATAGGAAATATTACTGAAAACTGATTCTAGATTGTGCCACTTCACCATTGGTAAACAACAAGATCATCGTTGTAAATTTAATTTTTAAATTACATCCCACATTTTGTTTGCAGTTTTTTTGTTTACGTTATGATAATTATGTATATTTTTACTTCACTTATTTATTTACCACCTTAATTGTTTATTCATTTGTTACCTCCCGAGACAGATTACTGAAACGCAATCAGTCATCTTTGCTACGAGCCCCAAATGATACAATGTTCTTTGTATTTTTTTAGACTTTTCTTTCGCGATATACAACTGTTTCAACTCATAATGCAATGGCACCAGTAAGACGAAGCATTTACCTCGTAGAATTTACAGTGTTGAAAACTAAACAGACTTCCGTCATTTTTCACTTTACTTCTTCTTATTCATCGTCTTCTTTTTCTCCTTATTCGACTTTAAACTACATCTTTAAGTACAACTCAAAGGTAACATGATAAATTTAGGTAGTATAGAAGCAGATGAAGTATTGGTCGTAAGAGAAAATCTGAGAGGATGGGGAACAGTTCCCAGAAACAGCTCCAGGTGGCGCTAATTCCCTATTCTTAAACGAAACTAGATATTCGCGGTAAAGTTGAAATTTGACATTTTTGTTGCCATTTATTTTTAGGTTTTGCCACATCATACATTTTTATATAATTTTTCTGTTGTTTATGGTTATGATGCTGTCATGAGAAGAAACAATCTGGAGGTAAAGGAAGTAGTACTCAAAAATAAATCTAGTGGGCGCTACCTCGCCATTCGTAAACAAAACAAGATCATCGCGGTAAATCTTGATATTAAATTGACAATCGACACTTCCTACGAACCAAAAAACAAAAATACCTTTCCTTCGACTTAGCTGATAAAAAGTTTTTATGCTTTATAATAACCACCAAAAATCGAAAGATTCTATTCGGTTACATAAACAAATAATCTCATTACCAAGACATCTGTTACTTCAATTAATTCCTTAACAAAAGAGTGCATAAGAAGCATTCACCCACTTAATTTAGATGTAGCTTTTCATTTGTTCACATTTTAACTAGTGATATTTTCTTTATGTCCAATTAAACATGGAAAAGTAATTTTGTTTACTAACGCTTTTTTAACGTTTTTTATAGTTTTTCAAACTATTGAAACATGTAAATGGCTATTGACGTACAAGCCAACCCTCGTAGCCATAGTCGCTAAAGCGTATCTCTCTAGCGTTCCGCCGCGTAGAGGGTCGCGGCTTCGAGTCCCGCCTTGGGCATGGGTGTTTATGTGTGTAGTGAATATTTGTGACACTAGGAAAACAGATAAGAAAATAAAGTGAAATAATAAAAAATTTGGTTAAATAAAAAAATAGAAGAACATATATATCTATATAAATAGATATATTTTTAGAAAGGAAAAAAATGTGTAAGTTACTTCTAAGATCTCCAGTGTTTGGGAATACGCAGCCCGCAGAATTTTCGACCTGCTAAGTATAGCTAAAGGGCAACCTCCCCTTGGATAGAATCTCCTAATGATTCATATCACTTTATGAACTTTACTCTTTCCTTCCGCGAACTTGTATTATTTTTCTCAATTGGATGTTTATTATGTTTTAGCTACTTTGTTATCATTTAGAGTCTGTGCCTGATTTGCTACCTTTTTAAACTTCTTTATTTCAGGATTTCTTTCTGCTATTCCTTTCTTTGTTCCTTTCCTTCTTGATTTCTGAATTACTTTATTTCTTTCCTCCTTTCAACTTTTATTTCTGTCTCCCTCTATTTCCCTCCTTCATCTTAACGGCACGAGATTATTTTGGAAATACATATTTGTATTTAAATCTTTTCGTTAGACTAGTTAGGAGTTTATGAAAAGAAAAGTAACAAAATGTTCCGGAAAGTTTTTATTCGGAAAATTTTAAATACTTTTTTTTCTGTAGTCCTCCACTTTAGACCCAGTTAGCGATTCAAATGACAGATCTGCATAATTTTGTTGTTATTTGTGATTATAGTGATGATGCAGTTATCAGAAGAAGATATCTGGAATAATAGGGAATATTACTCAAAACTAATTCTGGATTATGAGCTTCACCATTGGTAAACGAAACAAGTTCATCGCTGTAAAATTTGGTTTTTAAATCACACCCAACATTTTGTTTGCAGCTTTTTGTTTATGTTATGCTAATTGTGTACATTTTTACTTATTTATTTACCACCTTAATTGTTTATTGACTTGTTATCTCCAGAGATATAAATTACTGAAACGCAATCAATCCTCTTTGCTACGAACCCCAAATCATACAAAGTTCTTCGTATTTTTATAATCTTCTCTTTCGCGATATTCAACTATTTCAACTCGCAATGCAATGGCACCAGTAAGACGAAGCGTTTACCTCGTAGAATTTATAGTGTTCCAAACTAAATCAACTTCCGTCTTTTTTCACTTTACTTCTTCTTATTCCTCGTCTTCTTTTTCTCCTTATTCGACTTTAAACTACGTCTTTAAGTACAACTCAGAGATATCATGATAAATTTGCGTAGTATAGAAGCAGATGAAGTATTGTCCGTAAGAGAAAATCTGAGAGTATAGGGAACAGTTCTCAGAAACAACTCCAGATGTCGCTAATTCCCTATTGTTAATCGAAACTAGATATTCGCGGTAAATTTTTATATTTACTTTATATTTTACATTTTGTTTGCGGTTTAGCTTTAGGTTATGCTACATCATATATTCATATATTATTTGTTTGTTGTTTCTTGTTTATGGTCATGATGCTGTCATGAGAAGAAACAATCTGGAGGAACAGGGAGTAGTACACAAAAATAAATCTAGGGGGCGCTACCACGCCATTTGTAAACAAAACAAGGTCATCGCGATAAATATTGATATTAAATTGACAATCGACACTCCCTACGAGCCCAAAATCCACAACACCTTTCTTTCGATTTAGCTGATAAAAAGTTTTTATGCTTTATAAAAATAGAAGAATATATATCTATATAAATAATAGATATACTTTTAGAAAGGAAAAAAATGTGTAAGTTACTTCTAAGATCTCCAGTGTTTGGGAATACGCAGCCCGCAGAATTATCGACCTGCTAAGTATAGCTAAAGGGCAACCACCCCCTTGGATAGAATCTCCTAATGATTCATATCACTTTATGAAGTTTACTCTTTTTCTCCGCGAACTTGTATTATTTTTCTCAATTGGATGTTTATTATGTTTTAGCTACTTTGTTATCATTTAGAGTCTGTGCCTGATTTGCTACCTATTTAAACTTCTTTATTTCAGGATTTCTTTCTGTTATTCCTTTCTTTGTTCCTTTCCTTCTTGATTTCTGCCTTACTTTATTTCTTTCCTCCTTTCAACTTTTATTTCTGTCTCCCTCTATTTCCCTCCTTCATCTTAACGGCACGAGATTATTTTGGAAATACATATTTGTATTTAAATCTTTTCGTTAGACTAATTAGGAGTTTATGAAAAGAAAAGTAACAAAATGTTCCGGAAAGTTTGTATTCGGAAAACTTTAAATACGTTTTTTTTTTCTGTAGTCCTCCACTTCAGACCCAGTTAGCGATTCAAACGACAGATCTGCACAATTTTGCTGTTGTTTGTTTATACTGATGATGTAGTTATCAGAAGAAAATATCTGGAATAATAGGAAATATTACTGAAAACTGATTCTAGATTGTGCTACTTCACCATTGGTAAACAACAAGATCATCGTTGTAAATTTTAATTTTTAAATTACATCCCACGTTTTGTTTGCAGTTTTTTTGTTTACGTTATGATAATTATGTATATTTTTACTTCACTTATTTATTTACCACCTTAATTGTTTATTCATTTGTTACCTCCCGAGACAGATTACTGAAACGCAATCAATCATCTTTGCTACGAGCCCCAAATGATACAATGTTCTTTGTATTTTTTTAGACTTTTCTTTCGCGATATACAACTGTTTCAACTCGCAATGCAATGGCACCAGTAAGACGAAGCATTTATCTCGTAGAATTTACAGTGTTGAAAACTAAACAGACTTCCGTCTTTTTTCACTTTAGTTCTTCTTATTCATCGTCTTCTTTTTCTCCTTATTCGACTTTAAACTACATCTTTAAGTACAACTCAAAGGTAACATGATAAATTTAGGTAGTATAGAAGCAGGTGAAGTATTGGTCGTAAGAGAAAATCTGAGAGGATGGGGAACAGTTCTCAGAAACAGCTCCAGGTGGCGCTAATTCCCTATTCTTAAACGAAACTAGATATTCGCGGTAAAGTTTTATATTTAGTTGAAATTTGACATTTTTGTTGCCATTTATTTTTAGGTTTTGCTACATCATACATTTATATATAATTTTTTGTTTTGTTTATGGTTATGATGCTGTCATGTGAAGAAACAATCTGGAGGTAAAGGAAGTAGTACTCAAAAATAAATCTAGTGGGCGCTACCTCGCCATTCGTAAACAAAACAAGATCATCGCGGTAAATCTTGATATTAAATTGACAATCGACACTTCCTACGAACCCAAAAAGCCACAATACCTTTCCTTCGACTTAGCTGATAAAAAGTTTTTATGCTTTATAATAGCCACCAAAAATCGAAAGGTTCTATTCGGTTACATAAACAAATAATCTCATTACCAAGACATCTGTTACTTCAATTAATTCCTTAACAAAGGATTGCATAAGAAGCATTCACCCACTTAATTTAGATGTAGCTTTTTATTTGTTCACATTTTAACTAATGATATTTTCTTTATGTCCAATTAAACATGGAAAAGTAATTTTGTTTACTAACGCCTTTTTAACGTTTTTTTTTTACAGTTTTTCAAACTATTGAAACATGTAAATGGCTATTGACGTACACGCCAACCCTCGTAGCCATAGTTGCTAAAGCGTATCTCTCTAGCGTTCCGCCGCGTAGAGGGTCGCGGCTTCGAGTCCCGCATTGGGCATGGGTGTTTATGTGTGTAGTGAATATTTGTGACACTAGGAAAACAGATAAGAAAATAAAGTGAAATATTGAAAAATCGGTTAAATAAAAAAATAGAAGAATATATATCTATATAAATAGATATATTTTTTAGAAAGGAAAAAAAATGTGTATGTTACTTCTAAGATCTCCAGTGTTTGGGAATACGCAGCCCGCAGAATTATCGATCTGCTAAGTATAGCTAAAGGGCAACCACCCCCTTGGATAGAATCTCCTAATGATTCATATCACTTTATGAACTTTACTCTTTCCTTCCGCGAACTTGTATTATTTTTCTCAATTGGATATTTATTATGTTTTAGCTACTTTGTTATCATATAGAGTCTGTGCCTATTTGCTACGTTTTTAAACTTCTTTATTTCAGGCTTTCTTTCTGTTATTCCTTTCTTTCTTCCTTTCCTTCTTGATTTCTGCTTTACTTTATTTCTCTCCTTCTTTCAACTTTTATTTCTGTCTTCCTTTATTTCCCTCCTTCATCCTTACGGCAGTGAGATTATTTTGGAAATAGATATCTGGTTTTAAATCTTTGCGCTAGACGAATTAGCATTTTATGAAAAGAAAAGTAACAAAATTGTTCGGGAAAGTTTTTATTCGGAAAATTTTAAATGTATTTTTTTTTCTGTAGCACTCCACTTTAGACCCAGTTAGCGATTCAAACAACAGATCTGCATAATTTTGTTGTTATTTGTTTATAGTGATGATGCAGTTATCAGTTGAAAAAATCTGGAATAATAGGGAATAATACTCAAAACTAATTCTGGATTGTGAACTTCACCATTGGTAAACGAAACCAGTTCATCGCTGTACAATTTGGTTTTTAAATCACATCCAACATTTTGTTTGCAGTTTTTTTGTTTACGTTATGCTAATTGTGTACATTTTACTAATACTTATTTATTTACCACCGTAATTGTTTATTTACTTGTTATCTCCTGAGATAGAAATTACTGAAACGCAATCAATCCTCTTTGCTACGAGCCCCAAATGATACAAAGTTCTTCGTATTTTTTTAATCTTTTATTTCGCAATATTCAACTGTTTCAACTCGCAATGCAATGATACCATTAAGCCGAAGCGTTTACCTCGTAGAATTTACGGTATTACAAACTAAAACTTACGTCTTTTTTCACTTTACTTCTTCTTATTCCTCGTCTACTTTTTCTCCTTATTCGACTTTAAACTACATCTTTAAGTACAACTCAAAGGTAACATGATTAATTTAGGTAGTATAGAAGCAGATAAAGTATTGGTCGTAAGAGAAAATCTGAGAGGACAGGGAATATTTCTCAGAAGCAACTCTAGATGGCCCTAATTCCGCATTCTTAAACGAAACTAGATATTCGCGGTAAAGTTTTATATTTACTTCACATTTTGGTTGCGGTTTAGTTTTAGATTATCCTACATCATATATTCATATATTATTTGTTTGTTGTTTCTTGTTTATGATCATGATGCTGTCATGAGAAGATCCAATCTGGAGGTAAAGGAAATAGTACTCAAATTAAATCTAGTGGGCGCTGCCTCGCCATTCGTAAACAAAACAAGGTCATCGCCGTAAATGTTGATATTAAATTGACAGTCGACACTCCCTACGAACCCAAAAAGCCACAACACTTTTCCTTCGACTTAGCTGATAAAATGTTTTTCTGCTTTATAATAACCACTAAAAATCGAAAGACTCAGTTCGATTACATAAACAAATAATCTAATTACCAAGACATGTGTTACTTCAATTAATTCATTAACAAAGGAGTGCATAAGAAGCCTTCACCCATTTAATTTAGATGTAGCTTTTCATTTGTTTACATTTCAAATAATTATATTTTCTTTAGGTCCAATCAAATATGGAAAAGTAATTTTGATTTAGTATTGCTTTTTACAGTGTTGTTAACTATTTCAAAATGGAAATGGCCAGCAACGAACTGCAAGTTACTTGCGGGATCTCGAATACGCGGCCCAGAGAATTGTCGACCTGGTAAGTACCACTTACAGTTCTTAGTAGGAAGTATACTATATTTTTAAATTAAAACCTAACAGCATGCTACATTGCACCAGCAATACTAAAACCCTTGTACATTTACATTTAACAGTTTTACACCACAAGGGTGATCTGAAAATTTTCCGACCCCAACATGCAGATGGCAGTATCTGCTCGTAAATAAGAGCTAGTGAATTTCGTGACAATTACTCATTCAGCTATTTTCGACGCTCAGTTGTTATTCAGATGTTTGAGCGAGTAGATATGAGTGTTTTTATGAAAATGGACAAAATCGAGTATCGAGCTGACATTAAATATTTGTCTTTGAAAGGCAATACGCCTACGTAAAGGAAAGATCAGTTGGATTCCGTGTATTGGGACTCTGCACCATCATTTGCCACAGTGAAACTTTGAGCAGCTGAATTTAAACGTGGCCGTAAGAGCTTGGGAGGCGATGAACGTTTGGGACGTCCAAAAACAGCAACTACCGACTAAAATATCGCCAAAGTTTAACAAATGGTGGAAGACAACCACCGAATTAAAGTGAAAGAGACAGCAGAAGCTATGAACATGTCAAAAGAACGTGTTTGTCACATATTAAATCAACATTTAGACATGATACTGCCGTCAGCGCGTTTGGTGTTAGGTATTCTCATGTTAGACTAAAACCGTGTTTGAATGAACATTTCCAACGTTCTTTTGGCGCAGTTTAGGCGCAGTGAATCCGAGATTTTGCGCCGACTAATTTCTGTAGATGAAACTTGGATACTCCATTATACGCCCGAAACAGAAGTACAGTTCAAACCGTGGTCTGCAAAATGAATCCGACACCAAATGAAGCAAAAATTGTCTTTTCGGTTGGGAAAGTGATGGCGACCGTTTTCAGGGATACTTAATGAGTTATTTTAATCGATTATTTTCAAAAAGTAAAGACCATTAGAGAAGCATACCACGCATCATTACTTGAGTAGCTGAAGGCCGAACTTGCGGAAAAACCACCACATTTACAGAAAAAGAAAATCCTGTTTCACCAAAACAACGCACCGTCTCACACCTTGGCGGTTGCAGTGGCGAAATTCCACAAATTACGGTTTGAACTGCTTGACCATCCGCCTTACTCACCAGATCTAGCCCCAAGCGACTTCATTTTGTTCCCTCATCTAAAAATTGCGCTCGGAGGACAGAGGTAATCACCTCTGAAAAGGCAATCATCTTCGTAAACAATTATTTGCAGAGAAAAACGCCGAGTACTATTTGGACGGGTTACAGAAATGGGAACATTTCTGGGAGAAGTGTGTATAGCTACAAGGAGACTATGTTGAAAAACGCCGAGTACTATTGGGACGGGTTACAGAGATGGGAGCATAGCTGGGAAAAGTGTGTAGAGTTACAAGGAGATTCTGTTGAAAAAAAAAAGTTTGAAAAATCCCTTGTATCTTTTTAGGACGGAAACTTTACAGACCAACCTCGTATATAGGCAAAGTTTAATGAATACTCTGATCGTTCCTGTCTGTTTTTACACATCCCATTAAAGTATGATTACTGCAATAGACAAGAGAGAGAAGGGTTAGCTTGGATGAGAACAGGAACAATACCTCTAAAAGGGATAAGAGGTAGGGAACAGGAAATTTGTGAATTGTGTGGGGGAAAACAAAGCATAGAACACTATGTAACAGAATGCGAGGAGTTAGCAATGTGGAGAAAAAAGGTTTGAGAGAAAATAGAGAAGATAGTAGCTATAAAAATTTTAACGGGATAGGAGGGCTAGAAGGTAAGAAGTATTGGTGGGTTCTTGCAGAAATTAAACAAAAGTGGGCAAGAAATGTAAAGAATATAAGAAAGGAAGATGAAGCGGAAGAATGGGACTAATTAAGTAACAAGGAGGCATGGAGGTTAAGAGCTACCTGGCCGAGCAGAAGACCTGGGTGTCGTGTAAGCCAGGATAGCAACAAGATAAAGACAAATAAATGTAGCCTAAAGCTGTAAATTGTAAAATTTTGGAATATTCACAATAAAAGAGCTGGCCCCGTAGCATAGTCGGTAGATCACCTGTCTGGCGAACTAGGGTACCCGGGTTCGATTCCCGGTGGTGAAGGTGAAGATTTTTCTCCGACCAGGATAATTCCTCATCTTCCCCAGAGTCTGGAAGTATGAATGAGAGTGCGAATGTCTGTCTGTGTGTGTGTGTGTGTGTGTATGTGTGTGTGTGTGATCTAATGATTGGCTGCCGATATGACCATTGGAGTTAAAGGGGAGTAAATGGACCAAAAGGTATGAAACAGTATCTGTAAATAGTAATGTAATCAATTTACAAGTATATAGACTATTCGATAATTTACCTAATCCTGCATAAAAGATTTGCCAATAATATATATATATATATATATATATAACAACATTAATTCTGATTTAAAGATAATGCTAATATAGCTATATGTTCCTATTTGGTGGATATTAGCTTTCAGTATATTTACCCTATGGACGATGTGCATAATAACTTGTATATTCCATTACTATGAATAGTTATGTGGTCCACAAATTTTACTATATTTCGTATTAATATCAGTTGGCTGCTAGTCTTAGTTATATTTAATATGTTACTTGTTTGTCCTATTTCTATCCTTGCCACTGTTTATACTGCACTTATATTCACTTGTCACGCTGCACTTCATTTGTCTTGACAACTTGGTGGCTATTATTCTCTAAGCAATAATGATACTGTAAGTCTTTGGTGTTAATTGGACCATCGTATAAGCTTATTTATTTCTTTAAGTGGTAAAAGGCTCTAAGGTAATTGTTTATAAGTCTCTCATTGTTACTGTCGAATGGTCTCCGTTCTTCTGTATTTCCTTAATTATTGTTGTTCTCTGTAGCTTTTATTTCCGGACATTCATATGTTATATTGTCAGCAATCGCATTGTTTCGTTAGAGTGGCCGCAAAGCCAGAGCTACGCGTGGGCAGGAACGAAAGAGACATATAATGTCCCGCAGAATGGACGCTTGCCGAGAGAGGGAAAGAAACAATGATGCCTGGACTGTTCCGTCTTTCTCTCGCTAAGTCACGATTGTTATCGATCGAATGTATTCTAGAACAACGACTGAACTTCACTAGGTATTTGGTCTCATCCAAGAATGAGGATAGGAATAGAAGCAGATGGTTTACACACCCAATGATGATGATACTTGGCGCTACAGGCTACAGGCGCTAACGTCTTTCATTCTACTCGGTCCTCTGCTTTCCTTCTCCAGCTTAAAACCTCCAACTTTATCAAGTCATCTTCTATACCATCTACTCATGTTTTCCTGGGTCTTCCTCTTCTCCTTCTGCCATCCAGCTTTCCTATGAATATCTTCTTAACTACATTGGTTTCCGGCATTCTCTGCAAATGGCCAATCCACCTTATTCTTCTTGTTTAATTTTCACTACTATATTTGGTTATCCAAACAGGCACTGTAACTCCAAGTTAGTCCTCATTCTCCATCCGTCCAAGTCCCTTATTACACCAAATATATTTCTCAAAATCTTCCTTTCCCACCGTAATAACCACTGTTCTTCTCTGATTGTCAACACCCAGCTTTCTGAACCATACATTATTATTGGTCTCAGTACAGTTGTATATATTTTAAGTTAAGTATTCCTACTGACGTTCCTTGATTTAAACATATTCTGCAAGGCATAGAAATATCTGTTACCACTTGCTAATCTTTCTTGAATATCCACTGATGTTTTATTATCTACCGTTACTGTAGATCCCAGGTATTTAAATGTTTCCACTCCTTGATATTCCTTCTCATGTAATTTAACTGTATGTTCTCTTCTTGCATCTCCGTCACCTTCCATCTTCATAAATTTGGTTTTACTAACGTTCACTGCCAATCCTAGATCGTGTACTTTCTCTTCCAACACTAAATAACCTTCCTCAAATGCTCTTATATTTATTTAATATCCAATTTTTTGATTTCTATTTTACCCAAAGGTATACTAGGAGTGTAGTTTACAAATTTATGAATATAATACAATTTACAAAAAAATAACAAATTCAATATCTAGCTGACAACGAGTAAACTTCAAGATGAATCATTTCGCTTAAGAAATAATTTGTTTAAGAAAGCCATGAAATATTGACAAGTTTTGTAATTCATCAGAATATGTGTAAGTGATTTTGAGAAAGTGTAACCTAAGGATGGAAGCAATAATTCAAGTTCGTATCTTTCAAAACAGAAAAACGGGCAATCACATAAAATGTGAGGGACATCTTGAAGATGATTTGCACAAACCCAATCACCTGTGGGTTTGATTTTGAATCGAAATAAGTAAGCTGAAAATTTGTCATGTCCAGTTAAGAATTGAGTGAGAACATAGTTAGGATTAGCGAATTTACATTTATGTCTGTCAGAAACTGTTGGGAAATATACATCCATAGTGAAAGCACCACAATCACTTTTTAACCAGTATTCATTCCAGTCGTTGATGAAAATCTCCATTAATGTTTGCCTTACATAAGAAATGGGGCATAGAGTGTATGTCTTTGGAAGATCTGAAGTCGCAGCTCTCTTTGCAAGCTCATCTGCACGTTCATTTCCGGCAATCCTTACGTGTCTTCTGCCACATTTAATACACAGATGAGAACTACATAATAACTGATTCCTTATTTCTTATTTCTAATGCTCTTACATTCCTTGCGAGAATTGCCACATCGTCAGCATATGCCACTATTTGTACTGATCTGGTTAGTATGGTTCCTCCAGGGTTTATCGGTAATTGTAGGATTACTTTTTCCAGTGCTAAATTAAACAACAGTGTGGATAGTACAACTCTTTGTCTCCACCTCCTCTCCACGGTAAGCATACCTGATAAATCTTGTCCCATTCTAACCCTGCATCTTGTCAATTCTATAGCCATTCTTATCAATCTCAACAATATCTATGGTATTCCGAACTCTCTCACCTCTATCCAGGCTATCGTACGCCTGTTTAAAATCTACATACAGCTGATGAGCTGTCTGTCATATTCATTAAACTTTTTCCAGTATTTGTCGTAATATAAAACTCTGGTGTAATACACAGCGTTGATTACTAAATCCTGCTTGGTAATCCCCAAGTATCTTTTCTAGCCATTGCTCCAGTCGTATGGCAAGTATCTTGCCGAAAACCTTTACACATTCAATACAAAGTTAATGCCCATGTTTATTTAATTATACATATAGAAATAAAACATTTCATTCAATTAGATTAAAACAGAGTAGGGTGTTTAGTTGTTATATATGATCATAAATATCATAAAATCAAGTAAACATTAGCAATTGGAAGGTACTACAATGTCCTTAATACGCATGTCCTATTTCTACAATTAAAACAAAATTAAAATGGTGTCTGGGATTGGAACCTCTGTAGGTCTGGCTCCTACATTAATTAGTTAGTCTAACTGAAAAATTCAATACCATGGCTGGGATATGAACCACGAATCTCCTATTTTACGTCCAGTCGCTTTAACTCATTGAGATACCATGGCCAACGTGCCGTCGCGACATTCTGTTTTTTTTTCCTGTAATTTACATCCTCCAACATTTAGTCATATCGGACGATGAATGAAATGGGTGAAATGATGCTCAACGCGTTCGGGGTCCATGGAGCTTAGAGTTACCCGATATTCGTCTTTCAGGATAAGGGAAAACCCGGGAAGAAACCTTATCCAGGTAACTCAGCTGACCGAGATTCGAACTCGGGACCTCTTGAACGTGAGCAGACATGCTACCATCTACGCTACCGAGCGTCGCGACATTAAACTCTCCAATTGACTCATTATATATTTCCCGGTAAACCACTTAGAGCTCTCATGTTCAAGATACACATCTGTTGCGATTTACTATTATAAGTACCGTCAACTGGATGACTTTGCGCCTGGAGGGTGACTTTGTGCCATCCATGCGCTTAATAAGAAAGCAGTGAGGAATGGTATATGAACATGCCATAAGATTATAGTAATACTCGTAACGCTTGCATAAGTGTTGGCACCATCTGGTGACTATGTTATAAACTGCTTACTCTTTTAAAGTTGGGTGCATTGTAAAGATTTGTGGAAACGTGTCTGCACATATTTTTACTGAAGTCTGTATAATTTCAGTTGGATCGAGGTGAAGAATTTTATGTTTCAAATTAAAGGTAGGTTTGTTTGCTTAGACTATTATTTGGCTATTGATTACGAAAATATAATCTCTTTGACAGATATGGCGTTCTTTTGAATGAGGTAGAAACTTTAAAATAGGAAAATGGCTGGTAACTATGGGCCACCACAAATCATTGCATTTTACTCACATGCAAGCACATAGTGCAACGCTCGCACCACGGCAGCCGAAGGGGACGAATACCTTCCCCTACGGAGCGTATTTTACTACAGACAGCTTTACTTTCATTACAGATAACGATAGTAAATTGTCATAGACAAAATGCCAAGAAAACACCGAAGGGAGCCAGGAAAACGGCCATACCGCAATTACAGCGAATCTACATTAGAAAACGCTAAAGATATTAGATAAAAAAACTCTCTTTATACGCTCTGCCGTACAAAGGGTATAATATTCACAGGAATACATTGATGTCACAAGTACAGAATAGGCATTCCGCTACGTGTTTTCTGGACCATCGACATCAAAGTCTACAACAAAAAGAATAATCAAGAAAGCCAGAATTTCAGATCATAACAGCAGCAGTAATGATGATGTCACCATACGTTATCAGGAGAGTTCCAACAGTCTATTTTCCTTTGATGACAGTTAAGATCCTCCATCTCCGTTGAACCAGAAAGGAGCATCAGCACTAAATCCAAGAAACTTGGTTGATGATTTCGTCATTGTGCAGTATGAAGGGGAGTGCTTTCCAGGAATGGATACTGACGTTCCTGAATGCAGAAAAGCTTGGGAAAATATAACATTTTTGAAATTCATATGAAGTGCAGTTCAAAAGTTTTTGTAACCATAAAGAGTAATAATTTGACATAAAAATGTTCGTTTCCAGTTTTATTGGAATAAATACTCCCATTCCATGGAGTGATAGTACTGAATTTACAGATGGCACAAATCCGTCTCATCTAATGGGGTGAAATTGGACCATGTTTGCATAGCCTTTTTGGGAATCAGTTAACAGCAAGGAATAACTTGACTGCAATACAAGGTTGATGTTTCTGCTACTATGTTATAATTAGCAAGCGTTTCTTTATTAACGTTAAAATCGATGAAAAGATTTCTAAAAACTGCACAAAATTGGCACAAAGTCACCCGAGATGACGGTACATAAATACCAGAGTCGTTGGCATTGAACTCCTATTGAGGAATTAACCCTTTCTTAAGTAATCAGAATTGATCCTCTTAAATACATATCCTGTATGTGGGTGTTTTAATTAATTAGAGTCAAACTGAAAAATGCAATGCCATGGATCTCCTGGCTTCCATCCAGTCGCTCTAACTCATTGAGTTAGAATGCATTGACTTTTTCAGTTTGACTCTAACTAATTAAAACACCCATACACAGGAGATGTATTTAAAATGATTAAATCTGACCATTTAAGAAAGAGTTAATTCCTCATTATAAACTTAATCCTATATACTTGTCTATAACCGCTCGGCTATCAGTGCACGTTTAGTACCTGAGACTCAGTTATGAGAAGATTTAGTAAAACGAAGCTAGAGAGACTCTTTGTAGTGACACCAATGTAAACCGGTCGTGGAAACAGCAGGAAAGATAGGTAGTGGTGGTGTGACGTCAGCTCCGTGAGCTGTCACCGCCAAATATGCTCCCGAACGCGTGCGACGTCACCACGCGGATTTCTACTGTCCAAGAGGAAGGATATGTTGGGATTCCGACAGCGTAGGCAAGACAGGAAACATTTCGGGTATTAATAATATGTACAACTTACATCGTGTGTGTTGTAACACTAATGTTGGCTGCTTTAATTACACAATTGGTCATAGTTTATAAACAATTACATTTTGGCTCTGTGTTATAAGCAAATATATATAAAACTTCAAATTGTAGTTTAACTGAAGGTCAGGCATGTTATAAAGTAAATAAAATAAACATAAAGTAATTTTCTCTGCAAATTAGAGGATGCCCTTTCACAACCAAATTACGTGGACATTTTCCGACATTTTTTGTTTCGTTTTACCTTAAATAGTTTATCAATATCAGGACGTAATGTCTGAAAACTTTGTAATCGAAGGCTGCATGTTAGATTGTTGACCGACCAGGTACTTCGGTGTTTGGACTTAGCTAATTTCATAACACAAATGTCAAGCCAAACATACATAATGTCGGTGCGGCAAGTGAATACTACCTGGTAAATCTGGTTTGGGGGACATTCTTGTAAAAATAAGCCAAGTCTTTCTTGTCTGTATATTTGTCCATCAATAAATCGTCACATTGTAAATTTAACAGTTCCATTAGGTACGTGGCAGCTACGTTGTTGTCATCGAGTGCGCTACACCCGACTGAACCCTCAGATTCTGTACTCACAGCGCCATTTATATAGGCAACTTGGTGCTACACGGTTCTTGCCTGACGTCACTCGCTCACAACTGAAATACGTTACAACTCTCGAAGCTGTCTTCCTCTGGCATACGATTTCACAGTCTCCTTCCCCCCCCCCCCCCAAAGGGTGAAATCTCTATACTGCTCTCCTTTTGAAAGTACGTAGTAAAAAAAGAAATTAAACGTCTACAGTCACATTTTGTAGAATAAAGTTATCGAAGGTGGAGAAAGTCCTATGATTTTAATTTAACGGATTCCGACTAAGTGGTATAATTGTCATATTTTGGACGTCTTGCTGTCTGAGCTTTTAAACTGATATATCTAAGATAAATAGTAACCATGATTTAACATACCGCATTGCGACAAAACCGCTGTTCGTCGTGATCCTACAAAATGTTACACAAAAAGGGAAAATATTGTATGTGTGTAAACTGAGGTACTTACCTGAGCTTGCTTGAAACGTTACGGGGTAAATATGCAAATAATCCTTTAGATATCTTGTCCAGTCTCGAATACACCCCGAGATTGAGAGTTCAACATGACTGAGTGGCCTTTGTTTACATAAAACATTACAAAATTTCAAGTAGCACTAACACCATACCAAATTTAAAATCGCTACATAAAACTTCCTAAGAATTCACGTCATGCAAGCAACATTCAGATGCATCTGGGCTCCGCTTTCTGACTCATACTTTATCAATTTTTTTTTACTTGTTCTATTTGTACCCCGCCTTTAACTCCAATGGTCATATCGGCGGCCGTTCTTCTTTGGAACATACCGAAGGTGTTAAGTCGAATTCGTTGGGTTTTAATCATTACATCACGCACACATTCACACTCTCATTCATACTTCCAGAATCTGGGGAAGATGGGGAATTATCTTGGTCGGAGAAAAATCCCCACCCCCACCTCCCGGAACCCCTAGCACGGCAGCCAGGTGCTCTATCGACTGAGCTACGGGGCCAGCCTTTATCAATCGTATACAATCAGCTTTATTGAGTCAATAACACTGGGTAACAAAAAATAACCTTTGAATAGTTCGTGCACTTTATGAGGCAATTCTTACTAATTTTGGGTTGAGAAAAACAAATACGACAATGAAAAACTTCTACTAGCTCTAGTATCTATGATATACACAAGGTGGAGGTATTACATTTTAATGGATTGAGAGAAAAGGATACATTTTATTGCATACATGTTGACAACAATGAAAGTGCATTTGAGTTCTTTAACTGGTAATTACATACTAAGAGCTCTAAATTGCTGGAAAAATACTTCGCAGATAGTCGTGTCTGAAGATAATCATATGGTGGCCTATTGACTTCGTCGTCTTTTAGCTTGCCTCTTGTGATGGAGTTTCGCAGAATTCCTATACAAAGACCAACAGTAATCCGCAAGCATTACTTCATTCCAACGGCCCTGATATCTTTGTTCCATAACAGAAATGTCCTGATGGAATCTCTCCCCATGTTCATCACTAACAGCTCCACAACTAGGAGGGAAAAAGTCTAGGTAGCAGTGGAGAAAATGTATCTTAAGGGACATGTTGCATCCAAGGTTACGGTATTTTTGCAGGAGAATTGTCACCAAATGCTTGTAGTTATCATCTCTTTTTTGCCTAAAATCCATGAACCACACCCTTGAAGGCTTCCCAAGCTTCCTTTTCTTTCCCCTCCAAAATTTCGTCAAATGCAGGATCCTTTACAAGTTATCTTATTTGTCGTCCGACAAAAATGCCTTCGTTAACTCTTGCATAACTTAATTTCCAAAAATTTTCTCTGATTGTGTTTTGTTATTTGAAAGGTGTGTCAACTCCCAAAAACAATCCCACAAATTTAAAATCTGCACTTTGAAAATCGAAATGTCACTTTATCTTCAAAACAAGAGATGATCTATAATTTTTATGGTGATTTTTTAATTCAGTGGATGGAAATACATGTAAATTCACTATTTTAAGCCCGAAACATTTTCATTGTTCCCGAGTGTAATCTGTTTTGTGACTTTGTGGGTTCGCGAAATAAAAATTCCAGGTTACAGACACTAAATATTGCTCCAAACACACCTTGGTAAACTCCTTACAGTAGCAGAATTACGTCAGATACACAATAAAACTTGCAAGATCATCGACCACAAACAGTTGTTCACGCACACGAGTTTAATTAACAACTGTCCCCAGTGGCAGGCGACGGCTCCCTTTTTAGCTTACTCACTATTCCAGAAATTCGTGGAATGCTCTCAAACAATCAACACGGCGTTAGAAGAAAGACGAACTCTCCAGAAATCCGTCTCCTTCCCCCCACCGTTTCGGCGAACTTTTATCTACGCACTGCGTTGCCCATCTCTTTGAACTAGTCCCTCGCGCCGCCTTGCCGCAACATTGCGTTTGCGACAATATTAATATCATAAAAAAAACATTTGTTAAGTTACTTAATTTCAAAAGCTACTCAATCCATTCCGATAAATATTTCTACTAGGGATGGGTCGACATCTGCATTTTTGATACTCGATTCTGGATATACGAAATCTTCCACGATACCAATACTTCGATACGCGATACCGTCATTTCTACTTGTAGTTTCAATACAAATTAGAATGTTGAGAGAACTGTGTAACACCAGTTAAATTAATTAGGTGCACATTTTTAATCAGATAAAACTTCAAATCATCAGTATTCTTATTTATTAACTCTACATTAGACTAAAATAAAACCTGAAGCTTTCCTGGCGACGGATATGCGCACTTTCTTCTCGGCAGCAAGCCAGGTGAAAAGACGATTAGATATCAACGTTTCGGGGGTGTGCATCTCTCCCATCATCAAGATATTTATTAAATATTGTAACCACAAATGAAACACAGGATGTAACACCAATATAAACAAAGACAAAACACTATCAAATTTCGCATTACAGAACAAAGGATTGTTTTCAGTAAATTAAATACCAGGGCAAGAGATGGCGTGAGTATAGAAAATTGTGTCAAAGAAGCGTAACAACTTAACTTGATTATCAAGCTGTATGGATCTTTGCTTCTTATATCGACGGCTTTCCATTTTATAGGCCGGTTTCCAAGAGGAGCTGAACTGTGCTACCTTCAGAGGAAATCGCTAAAGCCTCCTTAATTCTCCGGTCCCAGTAACTGTTGCATATTGCCAAGATGGTCATCTCCCGAAAGTTGGCTCTATGGTCGTTATCAAACAATGCTCTGCCAGCCCAGACTTCTCAGGTTGCATTAAACGAATGCTCCGTTCATCTTCGATTATTCTAGTAACAATGGTCCTTCCATTTTGTTCTATATACGGTGTCCCAAATTCACAGGGAATGCGGTACACTCCCGGAGCCTGAGAGTCCAGTTTGTCTTTCACTGGTCTCAGCAGATATTTAATCTTCGGGGGTGGTTTGTGCATGGTCCTGATGTATTTGGCAAGAACTCTGCTGATTCTGCCGGATAGATTACCGGTAAACGTGATGCAGGCTGTAGTGGTAAGCTTATCTGACGTTTGCTGTATTACAGGTTTCCCTTTCCTAGCTTTGGTGATCGAGGCTTCAACGTCATATTCGGAGTAGCTGCTTTGTCGGAAAGTGAGTCTCAGGTGCTGTAATTCCTGTTTTAAGTGGCTCGGATCAGAGATAGACATTTAAAAGTAAAACAGTCCACTTTTGTAAGTTTTTGTTAAAATAAATACTAGCATGTTCACTCTTTTGGAGTTAAGTCTATTTCATTTTCTGTCAGATATCAGTCCTTCTGTGCTAAATAGCACTTCAGAGAAAACTGTTGCAGGTGGAGTACACATCTATTTGCGGGAAGTTCGGGAGGTTCGTGTTCAATTGCTGTGGCTGACCTATATTGCCCATAGGTTTCTTTGGGTGCTTTCCCAGGTCGCCAGCGAATGCTGGGTAAGTCAATTACTCCCCCGAAAATCCTCTCCCTCCATTTCATCTTCTTTATCATTTCATATCATCTCTCATCTGGTGGTCTCTTTCAGGTTAGAAATGTCCTGTTGTGAGTCTCTACGCTGAAGTGGCAGAGCGTCCTCTCCAACGTCGGCGGGAAGTCCTGCTAGGTAATTATGGCGGTGGGTTATATAGTATGCCTTTGCATCCGACGTATGCACCCTTTTAGACACCTTATAGGACGTACGTTATAGGAACACACGTCTTAGTCTCAAGCCGCCAGGTTTTCGCTTCCGGGAGCTCATTAGGAGACGTGCTTTTGACATGCCTAGGATGCTCCCTAAAGGTGAAAGTTTGTATCTCCCTTGGTTGTGTGCCGCAGCTCCCGTAGATCTTCGTATGAAGCTGCATAGCAAGTCTACGGCACCCACGATTATTATCCGTATCTTATTTTTGGAATTTTTATCGGGGTATAAAGATTTTAACCTAATTTTTACCAACGGGTCAAAATATTCTAGCGGTGTTGGAAGTGCGTGTGTCCATGGACCCGAAGCCCTTACATTCGATCTCCATTGCAGCACTTCCATATACAATGTAGAGCTCTATGCCATTTACCGAAACATTTTACGTGTTCACTGCAGAATTTTGGGTAATAGCCTTGTCCTGAGTGATTCCCTTAGAACACTCTACAGACCACGTGCGCTGTACAATCATCATTCTATTGTACATCGTATCCGGGACGACATCCACACCTTACACTCCTCAGGCGTTAGCGTAGTGTGCGGAAGGGTCCCTGGTCTCATGGACTTGCAGGGGAATGAACTTACGGATTCGGCAGCCAAGATGGCAACAACACAGCCCCAGGTCTTCATCCGACTGGTCTTCACGGAAGATTTTAGCCTTCAGTTGCGGAGCGCTGCGTGCTCCTCCTGAGCCGCAGAGTGAGCCCATCTCCGCAACAACAAACTGATATCTGTAAGGGCACTTTTGATTCCCTGGGTGACCTCCTGCCGTTCCTCTCGTTGGGAGGAAGTGAGGCTGGCTCGGTTAAGAATTTACCACTGCTTTTTTACCGCTAGTTTTAAATTCACAGGGGACCGTGCTCCAGCCTGCCCACTCTGAGCTGGCACTCTATCGGTCCGTCAGGTGTTTTTGACGTGTTTTAACCTTGCGGATCCTTGCCAGTCTCTCCAGCTGCCTGCCAGCTTGGCCGATATATTGGCGCATGACTAGCAAGCAGTGGCCAAAGTTGTTAAGATGTTTCTAAAAGCTAGTTTTAGAATTTATAATTCATGCTTTTTAACCCGTTTATGCTTTTAGCTTCTTGTACCTCTTGATTACCATAGTATTTTGTCATTTTGTCTGTGATTTTATTTAGAAGGGTTGCTTTTTTTAAGGTTATTTTATTCCGTCTTTAGCATGATTTGGATTTTACGGGCGCTGGTAACCACGTTGCCATCTGGAACTGTCGGCAGGAGACTAGGCGGTGCATAGCAGGATGCTATTGCCACCCGAACATCGGAATTTCCGATAGAACCAGCAGCTGGCAGGTAGTGGTCAGACGGGTAGCATTGAGACCACGCCTACCCATTTATTTTGTAGCGCTAACGAAGGGAATGATTAAAAGAGCGGCACGAGCCCTGTATCGTCTCTTTCCCCTCCCCTGAAGTCTGGAACCTTCGGGATGATTCACTGAACCGCGAGACTTCCAGAAACAGCGATCTTCCTATTAAATGGGGCTGCAGTTGGCGAGTCAGTTCAGATCTTGGCGAGCAGCCGGAGGTGCAACGTGCTAGTGAACGGACTGGAAGACTTTGTACGTGCATCGGAGGAGTTGTACGTAATTGCGAGTGCGGAGTAGACCTGTGATAGACGAACTGGTGAATTGTAATTGTGTGCGCTACGTAATTTTATGTAATCGTCAAGTGTCCCAACTGTAATTCAGTAGAAACAAAGAACATTTTGAGGTTGTGCAATTTGGCTTTTAATTTCACGAACTCACAAAGTCACAATATGCTCTGAATAAATCAATTCCACCTCCGGTAGGACTATTGTCGTGTATCGAACCCAGGTCTCGAAGGCAGCCTGGGTTCGATCCCAGGCGACTGCAAGGTGACGATTGTGATGGACAACACGGCGTTGGGGTGGGTTTTCTCCGAGACGTCTGGTTTCCCCCGCCATCCCGTTCCACCGGTGCTCCATCTTAATCTCATGTACCATCAGTGTCACCACCTGCAGTACTGTATGTAATAAAAGCGTGTGTTAAACACTACACACACATATGACCCACATTCTTTCCGAAAGACAGTAGTGAAACACGATTATCGACCTCACGATGATGCTACGCCAAGTTATAGCGGAGAACTTGCTTCAATCTCGAGCTGAGTCCACTCTCAGGGATGCGTGGGTGTGTGATAAAAGTAAGGATAGCACTGGAATCGAAGTTTGAAACGTTTAATAACTTTTTAAGTCTTATACTACGTGGTAATA
>CM060950.1:282651535-282756535 GCA_030765055.1 Mantis religiosa
TCCAATCAGACCAGTCCCCTACTAGAACCCTTGGCTCTTGGCTTGCCTGTCATATCGGGTCTTCATGCGGTCGCTCGCCTTCTGGTAGTACTGACGAGCCATCTGATGCATTTCGTGGAGGTGGTCCACCAGGTTCTCCACATACTCGGTTGCTGGCTGTTTTGCGTCCTGGGGACTTCCAAATGCCAGTTCACAAGGGTGGCGTAACTCTCAGCCGAACATTAAGCTGGCTGGCGTCATCCCAGTGGTGCCGTGTGTTGACGAGCAGTAGACCACAAAGAACAGTGGCAGTCTCTGTATCTGTCCCAGTCTCGCTGATGGCTGGCCACGACCTTCCTCAGGTGCACTTCTAGGGTCTTGATGTGTCTCTCCAACATGCCGTTCGACTGCGGTTGTAGGTTAGTTATGCGGGGCTTCTTAACCCCAAGACTTTCTAGTGCCTCCTTCATCAGGTTGGAATCCAAAATTGGTGCCCTGGTCGCTGTGGAGGTCTAACGGCACCCCTAATCGGCAGAAAACTTAATCCACGAAGCTTCTGTGATTGCCTTTGCCTCCTGGTTCAGGACGGCATACACCTCCGTCAACTTTGTGAAGTAGTCCACGACCACCATCAGGTAGTAGTTGCCTCGGTCGGATACTGGCAATGGTCCAGCTATGTCGACGGCGATACTTTCGAATGACGCTCCGACGTTGTACTACTGCATGTTACCCCGGCTCCTAGTGTGGGGACCGTGACTCGCCGCGCACGCGTGACATCGAGGGCACCACCTCTCAGCATCTGCTCGGAGCCTCAGCCAGCAGTAGCGCTACCGAAGTTTGCCGATCCACCGGTTCGCTCCCAGGTCTCCACCTGAAGTACCGGCATGCATTTCCTCCAAGACTTCCGGGACCTTACTCCGCAGAAGGCGTCTTCCCATCAGGTGATTTCCATACCAGGAACAGCACGCCCTCTCTGATCTTCAATGAGTCTCATTGGGTGCAGTACGACTTGTAGGTGAAGCTCCTTGGTGTAATGTCCTCCCAGGTTGGTCTTATCCTTTCCTCCACTTCCTTCGAGAGTGACTCCAAGTCTGCGTCCGCCAGCTGCTCCCTCCTCAGGCCTGAGCTATCCCATCCCTTCGCAGTCAATACAGTGACCACTCTGAGAGCTGCGGCACGCTCCATCTCTTCAACTCTTGTACATTGCTCGCACTCTTCTGTACAGGGTCTTCGGGACATGGCGTCTGCGTTACCGTAGTTCTTCCCTTTACGATTTTTCGAGGTGAAGTCGTACTCCTGCAGCCTCTGTACCCAGCGTGCTGTCTGGCCTTCCAGGTTTCTAAAGCGCAGTAGCCAGGTTAGGGCGGAGTGGTCAGTCCTCAGGCGGAATGGCTGACTATACAGGTGCTTATGGAAGTACACCAATGTCTTTACTACTGCCAGCAACTCTCGCCGGGTGACGCATTAGTTCTTCTCTGTCTTGGATAGCGTCTGTTTTTAGTGGGCTATCATCCGTTCATGGCCGTCCTGAATTTGCGATAGGACGCTTGCAATGCAATGGTCGCTGGCGTTGGTGTCCACAATGAAGGTGGCGCCTGGCTGTGGAAGTCCCAAAATTGGAGCACGGCACAGGGTTTTCTTCAGGTGCTGGAAAGCGTCTTGGGCGTCCTCCGTCCACACATAGGGCCAATGATCTACAGTCAGGTGGGTGAGGGGTTTATCGATGTTGGGGAGCTCCTAAAGGCGGTAGTAACTGTCCAGCTCCAGGAAACTGCGCAATTCTCTCATATCTATCGGCCGAGGCGGTGACTCCGGTTGGTAAGTGTATGTGTCCCAAGTAGTTGACTTCCTTGCAGAAGAGCTGGCACTTCTTTGCGTTTAGCTTCAGGTTAGTCGCCTGCAGTCTCTGCAACACCTTGTTCAGGTTTTCCATATCGTCTTTGAAGGTCTTACCGATGATGACGATGTCGTCCAGCTATAGCAGGCAGGCGTCCTAAGTTAGTCCTCTCATCAGTGACTCCATGATACGTTGGAAGGTACCTGGTACGTTGCAGAGGCCAAAGGGCATAACAGTGAACTGCCAAAGTCCTTGAACTGTCGAGAATGCATTCTTTTCCTTGTCTCTTGGATCTAGAGCCACTTGCCAGTAACCCGACTTCAGGTTCAGGGTTGAGAACCACTGTGCACCAGCTAGCGTGTCCAGGGTGTCGTCATTCCGGGTTAAGGGGAAACAGTCCTTCCGGGTGACAGCGTTCATTTCCCAGTAGTCCACGCAGAAGCGTAGCCTGCCGTTCTTCTTTGTCACCATATCAACACCGGAACACCAAGGTCTGTCAGACTCTTCAATCACTCCCCTGGATTTCATGTCCTCTAGCATATCCCCTACCGCCGCTTGTTTTGGCAGCGCAACGCTTCTAGATGGTTTCTGAACAGGCCTAGCATCTCCGGTGTCAATGCTTTGGAGCACTCTGTCCGAGGGGCCGTAGTCACTGTCGCCTTGGCTGTAGACGCCCTGGTATCGTCACAGCAGTTGTCGAAATTTCACCAGCTGTTCTGTGGTCAGGTGGTCGGCCGCCCTCCCCAGTAAACATTTCAGCCAGGGCCCCAGCTGTTGCGTCGGCTCCCGCTCCTCGGTCATAACGATTGCTGTCACGCTGGGTACGAGCTCGCACGTTCCCAAATCCGTCCCAGCCTGGATGCCGTTATCGGTGTCCGTCAGGTTGAGCAAACTCATTGGCACCTCCTCTAGGCACGGCAATAATATTCTGCCTACACATAGCACGTGGAAAGGAATCTTCTGGTCCAGCATCATGTTCCTGTTTCGCTGGCCTTCCAGTCGCGCCGTCACCACCACCTCGCTTCTCGCGGGGACAACCCCGTCCTCCTTCAAGACGACCCTACAGATTCCAAGGCCCTCTTCGGGTTGCCGGAGTATGACTTCTTCTCTGTTGAGCCGCAAGACCTTCCTACCGACGTCGACCGTCACCTCGTGGCACCTGAGGGCATCCAGTCCCAGTATGACCTCCTCGGCCATATTAACGACGAACACCAACAGACGCACGCCACTTGGTCCCATGGTCAACTTCAATAGGACCTCGTTCTCCACAGGAAAGTTGCCACCCGATGCCGTCACTATATGGTAGGGTCGCCTTGGTTTCCTGGACGGCAAACCATTGGCTATGTCAGGTCGGATGATGGTCACGGCTGCCCCGGTGTCCACTAGCACGCGGCACGGCTTCCCTCTCACCCAACCGTCCTCGATGAGGCTGTCATCCATACGCCGGCTGACGGCGCGCAGTGTCACTGGAGGGGATGATGGTGAAGGCGCCGACGTGTCCCTCGCCACGCCGGTCCTTACTCGTTCTGGCTGGCGGCATCCACTGCACACGCCACTTGGTCTTCGCCAGCGCCCCTTAGCTGGTCTTCAGTCTCCCGTGTAGCGGATATTTCTGGTCCGCGACGTCGGGGTAGCCGTCACCTTGGCCGTCTCCATCCTTAATGCTGCCGTTAGTGCCAGGTGGATGGTTTTGTAATCGCCGAGCATTAGGAGCTGACGTATCTCGGTGTCCCGTACCGCGTCAACAAAGGTGTATGCGGCTTTCCGGGATACGAACTCTGGTGGGAGGTCAACTAATGCTTTGCTAGCCAGCTGCTCAATTGCCAGGGTGAACCCCTGCAGCGTCTCCCCTGGCTACTGCGACCTTGATTTTAGCTGACTGGAGTAGGCTGCTGCTAGACGGTGGTTCCCGAAACTGTTCCCCAGGGCCTCCCAATGTCCTTGGGTACCGCCGCTGTCTGAACCGTGTTCAGAGTTTATTAATTATTAAATAGTTATCAAATTGAATACATAGAATAGCTCTTTGTATCAGCGGTCCGTCCGTGGATGTTGGCTATTAGCTGTGCGGCCTCTTCCTCTGGTGACCACTGGTTGTGTTTGGCCACTGGCGGCGGAAGCCCTTGAAAGTCGTCGGGTCGTGGTATTTAGGAGGTTTAGCTAGCGCAGATGTTGTGTTGCGTCCCGGCGCGTCGACCCTTAGATCCTTTAACCTCCTGCCGACGATGTCCTCTACCAAGGCGTTCAGGGACTTGGTGTTACTGTCGGCCTTTCCCTCCAGGTCGTTAACGCGGCTCGCCAGGTCTTTGACGCGCTCGACGAGCTCCGTGACTTCCTCCTTTAGGCCGGCCAGCTGCTCTTCAAAATTTTCGGCGAGGGTCTCATTCGCTGCTTTCATTTCCGTGGTCAATTCGGTCATCTTCGCAGTCATTGTCGTATCCAAATTGCTATTCGCTGCTTCCGTCTTCGTTGTTAATTCGGCCTCTATTTCTTCCATCTTCTCGGTGATGTCGTTAGCTGCCTTCATTTGTTTCAGCTCTGCGGCCAGGTTGTTATTTACTGCTTCTGTTTTCGCAGCGAGGTTGTCATTCGCCGCTTTCATTTCCGAGGTGAGGTCGGCCCGCATTTCCATCATCTTCTCCAAAACCTTTTCCAAGGCAGCCTACATTTCGTGTTATATCCTACTCCTGACACCAATTGTGACTTTGTGGGTTCCTAGAATAAAAATCCGAGTAAAAGGCGGGGTATAAATGGTTAAGCAAAAAAAAAAAAAAAAAAAAAAAATCAGAGTTGCAGATATTCTAAATGTTCTTCCGTACAATTACACTGTTCAATTCTCACGTAACAATAAAGAAACCGAATAATCTAGCACCTTCCAGAAGCGTAACTTAATCAATGCCGGCAAGTGCTTTATCTCAGCTACCTTTATTTGCCGGGCCTTTGCGTACACTAGCCTCGCTATTGTAGAAAACGGCTTCGCGACAGTAATTTCATGAAGTTTTTATTTCTGAATAACGTAGTTAGGATAAATAATCCTAAGATTTTGTAATTTAATGTCTTCTTTCTCTTCTTGAACATTTTATGCAAACAATATTTTCTTTTCCCATCCGATTTACAGCAAACCCACAATTTTCCTGCTGCCTAGGGTGTGTGTGGTGTTTTAGGGCCCGTCGACAACAAGGTCATTTGGGCCCGCCCTGCTGCCTAGGCAATTGTTATTCCAATTGTGTCACACAGCCTGCCATCTACAATCATCTACTGAACTCTTTCAACTAGGAATGAATATAGATGGTAGCGCTATATTTTTCCTGTTTATTGTTTGTAAAAATAATATTAAAATAGGAAGATAGGAAACCATAATTAAAGATACCGAATACTGTTATCTAAATATTACAAAATTATACAAACCAAGCAATTCTGTTCACCAAATTTAACGTCAACATTATTTCGTATACAAATGTTCTTAAGGCTTACGGCCTAATGGTCTCCGATATCAGGAATAAATCTAATGTAATGAGAGTGAGCGAGCGAGCGAGCGAGCGAGGAACTAATATTTCAATGTAATGTCTAACCTCTTCGCAACTTTAATATACAAAAGTTTTTAAGGCTTACGACTGAATTGCCTATGATATTAAGAATAAATCAGATGTAATGCCAGTGAGAAACTTGTGATTCATTGATAATAATATTACATTAACTTCTAAAGTGTTTTGCTGGTGGAACAAAACAAGTAAATCAGTCCTAATTTGAGTGTGCTGATTACAGATAGAAGTCTTGATTGTTCTACCATGTCACGGCATCTAAATAATTACGATTTACTTGGCGTGTCATGGCTGAGTAGTTAGACCGCTTGGCTCTCATCTAGGAGGCACGGGTTCGATCCCAGACACCCACAAAGGGAGATCTGTGGTGGACACCATGTTGCTGGAGTGGGCTTTCTCCGGCTCCTCAGGTTTCCCCCAACATCATGCGAGGTCACTTTAAATAAAGGTAATTTTAAGGAGCTTTAGGTATCATATACAGAGGGAAACCCCATCGGAATTCAAAACCACTATTCCAGTATAAAATCCGCTTTTTGCGATGCTGATTTTGCGAATTTAGTTTGAGCTAATTTTCCGAGTCACTTAAACAATTTGCCGAGAGTCGCCCCTTGTGAGTTGTAAAGTGGTATCAGAAAGGTAGCAACATCGGATTAGAACCTAGATATCATTACAAATGGGGAAGCCATTGGAAGAATATTGTCACTCAATTATCGATAGGCACGATACCAACTGGCAGGTAGGGTGGGGGGACAGAAACCGTTCAGGCTACGCCTAACCTTATGACTGGTTGGTGCTCGCTGAGGGGGTGGTGGAAAACTAGCACAAGTCACTGGACCATCCCTTTCCGCTCGACGACCAAGAGTAAGTGAAGAGACTGTTGAGCGAGTGAGAGAGTGGTTCACTCGAAGCCCAAAGAAATCAGTCCGGAAGGCTAGTCGTGAATTACATGTTCCTGAGTCGACTCTTTGGAAAGTTGCAAGAAAACGCTTACGGCTACGTCCTTGCCGTTTACAGCTACTACAGCCTCTAAAGTCGACAGACCACACATTACGTGCCAACTTCGCAAAAGACATGTTGTTTCATGATGATGACGATTTTATAGATCGTGCTGTCTTCAATGATGAGTTGACCTTTCACTTTATTGGACATATTAACACTCATTATGTGCGCATGTGGCTCAGAAAATCCTTAAGAGATGGTACAAATGCAGCGAGATTCCCCTAGAGTGAATGTTTT
This sequence comes from Mantis religiosa, assembly GCA_030765055.1. NCBI lineage: Eukaryota > Metazoa > Arthropoda > Insecta > Mantodea > Mantidae > Mantis > Mantis religiosa. The sequence continues at coordinate 282,658,127 of CM060950.1, forward strand.
TTGTGTCATATCCCGGCGAAAATTTTGAGCCCTTATTTTTTCTTTTTTTTTGGGGGGGGGGATAAACCTGCTGTTACTGGCACTTCTTACCTTGATTTATTAGATCAATTGCTATTCCCTCAGTTGGAGGGAAATGAGCCACAGAACTTCACTTTCCACCAAAATGGTGCGCAACCTCACTGGCATAACAAACGAAGTACGCGATTGGTTGAACGTCACTGTACCCGAGCGCTGGATATGCCGCAACGGCCCCAATGACAGGGCCTGCTATGCATGGTCTCCTCGTTCTCCTGAGCTAACGCCATGCGATTTTTACCTTTGGGGCTTCATCAAGACTCCGCTACCAGCTTACGTCCCTGAATTAAGAAACCGGACTGAAGCAGCTGTTGCTACAATTACTGAATAAACACTTATCAACGTTTGGGAGGAACTCAGCTATAGACTTGATGTATGCTGTGTGACAAAGGGTAGTCACATTGAACATTTATAAGGCTCTTGGTGAAACTGTTTGAGTTGCCTTTTCATGTGGCATATCATTTATAACTGTATGTTTAATGTAATAAATATTATAAAGATTTAAAGCCCCGATATTCATATATATATACTCTGTACTCTAACCCCGGACATTCATATAGTAGTTTAGGTAACTTCTCCGCTTAAGGGTTAAAAGTTTCGAAGTCAGAATCAGTGTCATTCTTTCATTAAATAATGCACACTCACGTATACCCAGAGATAGGTTACTCACAGCTTGAGTAGATAGCAAGAATTAACATCGTGAAGCAACATTACAGCTTCAGGTTGATACAACATCGCGAAGCAGAAGTTATTGCTTCAAAAGTGAAGTGAAATGAAAGGACAGGAAATCTGGAGGTATAATAGGTACCTAGAACACTCTGAAAAAATTCATGGATCACGAACACCGGCCCCAGTAATCGAACCGAAAACGACCTTCATATATTATCACCAAACAGTCTCGTTCAGTGGAATGTAGAAAGGCATAAATTGGCCAAGCAATCACTAACGATCGTATCTGTAGCAGCAATTTGCTCAATAAGCCAGTAGAGAATAAATAATGTAGCAACGCCACCAGGAAAGGCATTCCTTAACTTGTTATCTCCTCCTTATGACAAAGTTAACGCATTACACACTTTGCTCGTCCGAAAGAAGATAAGGAAGAGAGAAGGAAACATTACCGAGATCCATCTTCTTGCGGACAACAAAAACGAAAAAAATGAAACTAAGGTATCTTAGCCGCAAGAAAGTTTATGGAGCGAGCAGCTATCACTTTCATTAAAACTGGGAGGCACGGAGGACGCGGCCATACATAACAAAAGCTTTTCTTCCTGTTCATAATCTCAAAAATGAACCTCACTTGAGCACAGAATAACTAGAGATCATTTTTTATCCCTTTTCTATAGCTGCGTTCACTCATTAGTGGCAATTTACTTAGGAAGAAAAGGAGCACTATGTTAGTAATTTATTCATGCTGTTCTTAACGAGAACAAAACTTTGAGTTCGACTGAAAGGGTCTTTTTGCCATTAATATTTAGTAATACATTCTCTTATTGGAGGATACACTGTGCATTAAATTTTATTCTTAAAACTGCACATTTTCTTCTTCAGGATTCATTACTGTGCATATGCATGGCATTGAGGCATTAAAAAATTCAACGCTGTAATATTCTTGTGTTGTGAAGACAGAGTTAAGCTTAGGACAATTTTAAATGAATGATACAGCTTTAATGTAATTATTATTTTTCATTATTTGTTCTGCACTTGTGAATGATAATGGAACCAAAGTGATAAGAAGTATATAAAATAGTGTCATTTATGAAATTTATGTCACCAGTTGCTGACTCCGACTCATGTAGTAGTTTGGCATTATTAAACTTATATGAATTGATCACAAATTTCAGTTTTTACTCTGAATATACTTTAGTATACTTGTGCTGAAAATAATGTATGTACTTTTGAGCTTTAAAAATTCTTATTAAAGGTAATCATTAACAGAGCTGCTTTGTTGTCATTTTAAAGAAATAGTGCTATTTTTGGTACATAGTTGTTGGTATCATTTCAAATTTATATACTTATTTCTTTAGGTTTTTTTTTTTCTCACTGTTATTCCAGGGAATTTTTCAACATTCTGTGTACTAAGAAATTGCATTACACATAACATTATGGTAACCTTTCCTGTTTTCCCGTATCTACAGAGTCATTATTTTAGTGTTCAGTTATCTTTATTTTAAGTATTACACTAAGAAGCTTGAGGGAAAGGGGATACAGATTCTTGTATAACCTCAACAGCATCTTAAGTGATCTCACTCACTCGTTTTTAAAATTTTAATTGTTTTTAAAGACAAAATTATCAATCTGCAACAGGAATAAAGATATAATGCTTTGTGGAAGTCAATTATTCATATTTAACAGGAAAAGTGCAAGTGGATTCTTCATATTTTTTTCACAAATTGGACAACTTCATTTCGAAGTCACATTTCGCACACTGATGAAGTTTGCCGCACATTTCCTCACGTATTTGACGCGTATTATGCTAAAATGCGATAGTTGAAATGCGCTTAAACTATTCATGTGTGGCGAGATGTGATTTCGAAAGAAGTTGGATTCTATCAATAGCTGAACACGGGAGCGGCAGGATAAGGGAAGCGAATGCACCATAGCTCGGTCGCAATAGAAGATTACGACATTACCGGCCGTAGTACCCATGGTCGCCGCGGTCCCCCCCAGGGGCCTACTTCGGTAGGTACGGGTTTGGCGAACCCGGGGTCCCGAGCCAACAGTCTCCCTCGTGTGGGCTCCACTTCGTGGTTGAGGGAGACGGTCAACAGGCCCACCCACGTGTAGGCCGTGCGTGGAGACCCGTGTCGGTGGAAAGGTTAGTCCTGGTGGTTGAGGGATGCGTATCTGAGCTCGTAACAGTGTTTTTCTGAATTCGGGGAGGGTACGCATTACTACTACACTACTTTGACTTCTGCTTCGCCTAAACGGGAGGTTAGGGACTAACCGACCCCTAATCAATCGGCCAAGACTAGGTATTGTACCAACCTCCAGCGTGAGTGCGACGGCGAGCTCGCTATATCCCCAGTGGGATGACCCCTTGTTGGGCTCCGTGGTGGGTGGGGAGCACTGGGGGATGAAATTTACGCCAACCTTTATGTTTAACACTACAACTAAAACAAATTCAAAAAATTGCGGTAATTTTGGAAAAGAAGTAGTCGAGTCTTGTGGTCCTCGCTACTTGGTGGTCACTAGAACTGAAGAAGGTAAGAACTTTCTGTCCCTAAACCCTTTCGTTATCCAAAAGGGTTTGGATAAAATAGCTGGTGCAGTAAAATCTTGCACCCGTTCAAGGAATGGCACGCTACTCTTGGAGGCACATTCTGTTTCCCAGGCGGCAGTCCTACTGAAAGCAAACCTATTAGGCAGCTATCTGGTGAATGTCACAGTACACAAAAGCCTCAACTCCTCGCGCGGAGTGGTTAACACCTGTGCTTTGGATGGCATGTCTTATGAGGAAATCATTGAAAACCTGCAAGATCAAGGTGTGACGGATGTGTACCGTGTGCAGCGCAGAGAGCGAGGGGAATTGGTGCCTACCCGTACCCTGTTCCTGACCTTTGATCGGGTCGATCTCCCGCAAAGGCTTAGGGCAGGGTACGAGACCATCGAGGTACGTCCCTATATCCCTAATCCACTGAGATGTTTTAAGTGCCAGCGCTTCGGACACACTAGCGCGTTCTGCAACGGGACGCCTACGTGTTGTAACTGTGCGATGTCCCAGCATGAGGGTGCATGCACATTGCCAGTGAAATGTGTGAGCTGTGGCGGGGAGCATCCATCTAGCTCCAAAGACTGCCCATGTTTTGTGAAGAAAAGGCAATACAGGAGATCCGGGTTAAGGAGAAGGTTTCCTTCTCGGAGGCCCAGAAGCTCCTGCGTACTCGCTTGCCCTCTGTCCCTAGGTCCGGCACTTATAGCTCTGTCGTGGCTAAACCCGTTCCTAGGAAAGAAATTGCAACACAAACCTGCGGTGCAGGGGAGCCTACCATCTCCGATAGAGTTCTTGTCCCGACACAAGTACGGGAGTCCACAAATGCATCTCCAGCGTCGGTAAATACATCGCCTAAGCGGACAAAGGAATCTTAGACCTCAGCCCCGTCCCAAGCCAAACCGTCGACTTCTACATGTAAATATGATAAGCCCGTAATCTACGATCTACCGCCTAAAGTATTTAAGACCAGTTACCAGAGGACAGATTTCCTTAAAGATTCGACCCGTACCCCCAGGAAGAAGAGACCCTCTAGGACCTCCCGAAGCTCTTCTTCTGAACAGCTTTCTGGTGATGAATCGGATCGGCGACTTTCATCTTCGTCGATCCATGTGTCTAATAAGTTTGAAGCCCTCGAACCTAAGTTCTCTTTAGGGAAAGGGGCTTCCTCCGCCGAAGAGATGGATCTAGAGGATTCCGATAACAGAACGGCAACAAAAAAGCGCCAGGATAAACCGGCAACCAAAGGTGTTAGCCCTACACCGAAGAAAAAGGGTAAGCTGATTCGGCCACCGTTAAAGTCGTCTTAATGTAGACCGCCTTTTACAACCTATCTCCATAGTTCCAATGGCTATCCTCCAATGGAACTTGCGGGGTTTAAGAGCACATCGACAAGAATTGGAGCTTTGGCTCAGTAAGCATAGCCCCTTGGTGGTATGCTTACAAGAGACTAAGCTACGACCGCAAGACAAGTTTAAAATCCGACGCTACACACCACTGCGGTGTGATATTGACACAGAAGACGGCAGTCCTGCTCACGGGGGCACAATGATGCTCCTCAGGGGTGACATATTTGTAGACCCGATACAGCATCAATCTGATATACAATCTGTAGCTGTAAGGATTAAGCTGCCATCAATCGAATTTTGCATTTGTAATGTATATCTCCCGCCATCAGATGACCTCTCGCTAATGGACCTTGAAGATCTGGTTTCCCATCTTTCAACACCATTTCTAATAGTTGGAGACATTAATGCCCATCACCCACTATGGGGCTCAACTCGGGCATGTTCGAGAGGCCACCTTATTGCAAAATTCTTGGAGAGCAATAACTTGGTTCTCCTGAATTCCGGAGAGCCAACGTTCCTTTCAGACGCCTATAACACCTATTCGCACATCGATTTGGCAGTATGTTCATCCCAGTTAGCAGTTTCATTGCAGTGGAATGTCATCTCTGATTTACATTCCAGCGACCACTTCCAATGTCTTCTTAGTCTCTTAGCACACGATGTGTCTACCTCACGTATCCCTAGACGGCGCTTTGATCGTGCCAACTGGAACCTTTACACCCAGTTGGTTGTCTTTGATTACAACGAGCACGATTCTGTGAATGATCTAGTCGATCATCTCACAGAGAAAATTCTTTCCGCTGCAGAACAGTCCATTTCACGTTCGGCAACCCAAACCGGTCGACTTCCTGTCCCATGGTGGAACAACGCCTGCCGGAATGCTATTCGTGCTCGTAGACGTGCTCTACGGGTATTTCAACGACACCCTACCCAAAGTAGTCTAATTGAGTACAAGAACGCGCGTGCACAGTCTAGGCAAATAATTAAGGATAGCAAAAAGATCTCATGGAAGAAGTTTGTCTCATCTTTTAACAGATGAACACCATCATCTGTTGTATGGGATAGGTTAGGGCGCGTGGCCGGAAAATCAACCCACTTGCCAATCGCTGGTCTGAAAATACCTGCAGGAGTTGTTGATCCGTTTGTCGTGGCTAACACCTTCGGCTGTGCTTTCGCTCAGGTGTCTAGCTCAAGTAATTATGCTCCTGAGTTTATCTCAATTAAGACTCAGGTAGAATCTCATGGTTTTGTGTTTAGTTCCAGAAACCTTGAAGATTATAACCGCCTCTTCAACTTGGCGGAGTTAGAACACGCTCTTTCATCATCGCGACTGACAGCACCAGGACCGGACGGAATCCACGTTCAAATGTTACAACATCTCTCACCTGAAGGTAAGGCATACCTGCTCGAGGTCTATAGCCGTGTTTGAGTTGATGCCACGTTTCCGGACAAGTGGCGAGAAGCCACCATTATACCTATCTTGAAAGCTGGCAAGGACCGGCACCTCCCTTCTAGCTACCGTCCTATTTCCCTCACCAGTTGCGTCTGCAAGGTGATGGAACGCATGATAAATGGGCGGTTGGTATGGTGGTTGGAAACGCACAACCTACTGAATAACATCCAGTGCGGTTTTCGACGACGCCGTTCAACAGTGGATCATCTTGTGTCCATGTCGACACAGATTATGAACGGCTTTCTTAAAAACTGTCAAACAGTCAGAATATTTTTTGACCTCGAAAAGGCTTATGATACGTGTTGGCGTGCAGGTTTGCTACGTACTCTGCACACCTGGCATATACGTGGACGCCTACCACTGTTCCTTCAGGAATTCTTAAAAGACCGCGTATTCCGAGTAAGTGTTGGCTCGGTTCTTTCGAACCTTTTCGTTCAAGAGAACGGTGTACCACAGGGATCGGTGCTAAGTGTTACATTGTTTGCTATTGCGATTAATTCTATCTCGAAATGTGTACTTCCGGGGGTCTCGTCATGCCTATTCTTAGATGGCTGTGCCGTCTACTGTACATCTCAGCGCACTTCGTTTATAGAGCGCCGTCTTCAAACCACCTTGGATAACCTTAAGGTTTGGAGTTTAAAGAACGGCTTCCGATTCTCTGCTGAGAAAACCATCTGTGTGAACTTCTGGCGTCAGCAGAGTCGACTACCTCCAAGGCTCCGGCTAGGCGCTGATCTAATACCCTTTGCAGATGAAACGAGTTTCCTTGGATTGATATTTGATAGAAAACTTAGTTGGTCGTCGCATATAGCACAACTGAACGCACGATGTGACCGATCTTTAAACATCTTGCGGGTACTAAGTGGAAAATCGTGGGGAGCGGATCGTACAGTGTTATTGCGACTGTATCGCACACTCATCCGTTCCAAATTAGATTATGGTAGTATCGTTTATACTCAGCACGACCATCTGTGCTCAAGAGATTAGACACAGTCCATAATTGTGGCATACGTATAGCAGTTGGGGCATTTCCAACGAGCCGAGTTATAAGCCTGTATGCTGAGTCTGCAGAACCTCCTCTGCAGTACAGGCGCAACATGCTATAAGCAAATTATGGCTGTGGACTTAATTGCATGCCCACACATCCAACGTTTACGCCGTTCTTTAACACCTTCATGGACGTGCGTTACAGGAACACTTCTATTAAACCAAAGCCACCTGGGTTTCGTTTCCGGGAGCTCCTTAGGCATCTTAATACTGAAATGCCCAAGATGTATCCTAGGAGGGAGAGGACATATCCTCCTTGGTTGTGCAGAGCGTCCCACGTTGATCTGGGCATGACCACACATGATAAATCTACCATGTCTATGTCTAGTATCCGCACATGCTTTTTGGAATTTTTATCGCGATATCAGGACCATGTTGAAATTTACACCGATGGGTCCAAGAATTCAGATGGCGTTGGTTGTGCTTACGTGTGTGGAACCGAACCGTATACATTCGGATTCCACACTAGCACTTCCAATTTTACCGCAGAGCTCTATGCAATATACGGGGCCATTTTACACCTACGTCGACGAAAGTTGGGGAACTGCTTAATCCTGAGTGATTCCCTCAGTGCACTTCAAAGCCTACGGCAGCTGTACAACTACCACCCTATTGTGCAGCGGATACAGGATGCCCTCCACGTTTTACACGCTTCTGGCGTTAGCGTGGTGTGTGCATGGATCCCTGGTCACGTAGGCTTGCGGGGGAATGAAATGGCGGATTCGGCAGCCAAGACGGCTACCATGAAGCCTAAGGTTCGTCTACCATGTGTGACATCAGAAGATTTTAGGGCCGTATTGCGGAGAGCTGTGCAAACCTGCTGGCAGGAAGAGTGGTCCGCTCTCCGCAATAATTAACTTAGATCAGTCAAGGAACTTCCGATTCTCTGGGTTACCCCCTGTCGGTCATCTCGAGGAGGTGATTTTGGCTCGGTTGCGCATTGGGCATTGTTATTTTAGCCACAGCTTTTTATTGAATAGGACTCCCGTTCCCGTTTGCCCACTGTACAGTGCTGACCTGACTGTCCGTCACTTGCTTTTAGATTGTTTTAGCTTGCCACGTCTCCGCAGGTCTCTCCAGCTGCCGGCCAGCTTAGCGGAGATCCTCGCGGATGACGAAACGGTGGTGAGCAAAGTTTTAGCGTTTGTTTCATCTGTGGACATTAGAATTTAAGCTCAAGATTCCTGTTTTTTTATATGTGTGCAGTTTTTAATAGATTAATATATAATTATATATTTTCTAGAAATTTTTATATCTGGCTTTTGCCATGACTTGTTTTTTAAAGGGCGCTGATGACCACCGTAGTTGAGCGCCCCTATACACATCGTCATCATCATCATCATCATCATCATCATCATCATCGCCGCGGTCTAAAGGTTCAGGAAAGAGCGCCCTATGCCGCTTCAAACTTTAACACGGAATTGAGCATCTGGTATTAATCAGTGGTTTCACCCATGTGGAAGGAACTAAGACTTTATCCATAGATCGTTCATTTTCTCAATATTGCCAAAAACCGTCAATGGACATGACAGAGCGCCCTGGTATTGGGAAGTACAGATAAACTGTCTGAAAGCGCATTTGAGGAATGTCTAATATCTAAATGTCTAATTTAAAATGTTTTGACAGCTGAGATTAAAGAGCTTGGGTGACAACACCAAACGGCTAATGCGGCAACTACGTGACTTAACATCTAACTCGAAAAGGCTGACAACAACTTTTGGAAATTAATTGTTCTTTCACAATCGCCGTGTGTAGCCTAAGTATGAAAAGATTGAGCCAGAATGGAAATTCCAGTTCCATAGCCTGGATTTGAACGACGGATCTTCTGGTTGCCATCCAGCCGCTCTAACGCTTGAGCTACTATGGCCAACGTGACGATATGGCATTAAATACTCCAACTGACTCGTGGTTTTTTTCAGCCTGAGTTTATCTTTCCATACCTTAGCCTACACACGGCCAATGTGAAAGAACAATTATTTCCATTTATTGACCTAATACTGGTTAACTATAAAGCCCGGGCCTTATAGTACTTACAGCATAGTGAGTCGCCATTAAGGTAGATGTCTCATGTGTTTATGAGAACTGGTAAGTGGTTTACCGGAAAAAACACGAGTCAGTTGGAGAATTTAATGTCATGTTGGCAAGTTGGCCGTAGTAGCTCAAGGGTTAGAGCGGCTGGATGGAGACCAGAAGATCCGTGATTTAAATCCCGGCTATGGCATTGAATTCTCTAAGACTGACTCTATCTTTCTTAACAACATTTATTTCTGAAATTGAAGCCTATTCTACCTGCCAGGTTCATAATATGTTCGACCTAACATATTTCACAGCAACAAGGTCACTGATGCGGTAAACAGCTATTTTGAGGATCATGATAAATCACACTACTGAGATTGTTTAATTAAATTAGAACATAGATATGACAAATTTATTAACCTTTCTGGAGATTTTTTTTGAGAAATAAAGGAACAAAATTAAGGGCCGGGACTTATTAACCAACCATCGTATAACATCATTCTACTTGTGACCAATACCAATAAGACACAATCCCAGGGAACATTTTTATCTGTATAAAACACTCGAGCTTCCAACCCGGGAGCTCCTAAAGGCAAAAGCTCTACCCCACATAACAGAGGTGTTTCGTATTTTGTCACCTATCTCGCGTCTGTTATTTTGTTAGCGATCGTCATCTGTTTACCCATCCTCCTGCCGCAACGCACCAACCGCCGTGGCCTGGTTCTACAGGGGTACGATGTAACATCAAGTGATGACATTGGCCTCGTTAAGGCTTGGTGAAAAAAAGCTATGAATCTAACTGCTGGTGTCAATTACATAGAGAAGGGTTACGTCACGTGGAGATGAACGTGACAGAAATACCTGCTATTTAAAAATCTCATGACCTGAAATGTGGAATTCATTAAAATGTTAGCTCTTCAGGCCAGAGTGCGTTAGGTACAATAACAGACGGAAAGAACATGATATCCTAATATGCAATTCAAATGAGGCAAACAGCCAACTTTGTTTGTGCTTTCATCAAATAGATTTCACGGAATTTCTGTCTGCTGAGATGCTTTCGCACGAATTTCTCTGCAAACCAACGTTTACTTTTTTTATCCAACACTTACTTGTACAGTTATACTGTTATATGAATTAACCTACTAAAGGAACACTTTAATATTAAGAGTGGATAAAATGTCACTTTAACTACTGTATCAATAAAATACAATCACTAGGCCTAAATTTTAAGTATAATATTTATGGTAGTTTTAACATTTAATAATGAAATTTACAGCTACAACTTATATTCAGTCAGTAATTAACAAATATTTTCCTATATGTTTACATTCTACTGACAATACGTTGGTCAATGTAGCCTTCTGAAATGAAAAACAAATTAACCTAGGAACGACTAGCCTACATCGATTGCCTCATATTAACAGCCGAACTTGCTCTAAATAGCTCTATATTCCGGAAAATAGAATTACAAATAATTTGACTGTTTGATTATAGTTTAATTAAAGAGTAATATGTCTTTTTAATGATTAGGGTAAGTGATGGATAAAACACTGTATGGTACAGTGCGATCCATATAAACCTGAACCATTTCAATACGACGTAACTTTTGAACTAATACACGTGCAACTTTGGGAAAATACTGTCGCAACTGGCAGCGTAGGCACAAAAACAGATAGTGCCGCGCGGAGACAAAGAGTTGCTGAGACAGATAAATATAGCGCGGAGATAAAGGGCTTGCCGAAACAAATAAAGTTAGATAACTGGAAAATTCTAGTGACATCGTGATTGACAGAGAAAAGTTCAGAAACATCAATGGACATATAAAAAGGAAGCCGCAGTTAGTCGTAAATGGAGTCGGAATGTAATTTCATTCGTGAGCGTGCAGCTGTGTTTTTAAAGTGAACGGTTTTGTTTGTGGACGGCGACCTTGAAATATTTTAATTCTGTATGTGACGTATTTCTGCTACTGTAAGAGTTGACCAAAGTGTATTTCTACAGAAATAAATAACTTTTTGAATTTCTGCAAATTGGACTTTAAATTCTACGAACCCACAAAGTTACACAAATGGCAGATTACATTACACTTTTTACATCTCAAATAAAATGTTGGAAGTGTCTTCCACCAGCATCTATGTATGTATACATTCGTCTTACCATATTCTCTGAAGTCTTACGGAGATTTTTTTTTTTATTTACGTCCTCCAACGTTAAGTCACATCGGACGATAAATGAAATGGATGAAATGATGCTCAAATGAGTCCGGGGTCCATGCAGCATAGAGATACCCGACATTCATGTTTCAGGGTAAGGAAAAACCCCGGAAAAAACCTTATCCAGGTAACTCACTCTAACCAAGATTCGAACTCGGGACCTCTTGATCGTGAGGCAGACACGCGACCACCTACGCTGTCGAGGCGGGCTTTTACGGAGATGATATCGAATTGAGAGAAGATTATTTCCAGCAAGATAAAGCAACGTGCCATACATCTAATGGCACCATGGAACTTATAACCAGTTTCTTTGATAGTCGAATAATCTCAAAAGGTCTGTGGCCCCAGATCCCCTGACCTAACCTCACCGGATTTTTTCTTGTGGGGTATCTAAAAATAGAGTGTACAAAAATAGATCAGGGACAATTGATGTTCTTAAGGAATCCATTGAAACCAAAATAAGTAACATTGGCGAGGTTAATCTCCTTAAAACTTCAGATAATATGGTGAGACGAGTGCAAACATGTATAGATGCTGGTGGAGGACACTTCCAACATTTTCTCTGAGATATAAATAGTGTAATGTAATTTCCCAATTTTGTATTATATTCTCCCAAAGTTGCACGTGTGTCCTATTATTGGTTCAAATGATATGGCCTATTGAAATGGTTCAGGTTTATATGGATCTCACTGTACAAGACTTACTTATACACTCGCGGAAATTAACAAAGCTTCCACTCGTCGATAAAAAGCTTCTGGATTGCACTACTACCATGCTGTACACCTCAGTGATGGTAGAGAAAATGTAGCCGCTTAGCTATTGCTTCGCGTTATTCTGTATTCAAGTTCAGTGGCACATGAACCCTGATATACCCACCACCTGAGGCACACGCTGCATGACTCAAAGAGCAACTGTTAACAAAACTGAATTTCCTTTACTCGGCAATGCAAACAACGGTATCTTCAAGAAAAACAAAATAGAGCAGGAAAATCGTCACAAATCGCAGTCTAGTGAGTCTGGGTGGCAGCATGGCCACCAAGGGGAAAACAGCTATTATGATCTATCGCCTCTTCCTCAAGCTATGCTTAACGATACTCGAGATAAACCGTATGGAGAAGGGGTACGTTATATATTTGCTACGGAGTTTTGGGGTGGGGTAAAGTGGCTTTAGCGACTTTGATTTATATGTAAATATTAATTTTTGTGTCACTTTTACGAAATATTTTGTAGAAATAAACATTTGTAATATATTATTTGAGTTTTCAAATATTTATGCTTTATTGAAATGAAAATTCCTATTCATTTATTTTCATATTTCTTGTGGTTATGCAAAACATGACGAACTCAAAGCTTTTACATAGAAATCATCTTTTAAACGTATTAACCTCAGGTTTCATTGACTGTATTTTTATGTAGGCAGGCAGGCAGGAGCTGAACGGAAATCCAGCATCACGATCAAGTTTCCTCCTGACGGAGGAAATGGCTAAAGCCTCCTTAACCCTCCGTTCCCAGTAACTGTTGCAATTTGCCAAGATGGTCGTCTCCCGAAAGTTGGCTCTATGGTCGTTATCAAAACAGTGCTCTGCCAGGTCCTCTTGGAAATCGGCCTTAAAAATGGAAATCTGTCGGCTTAAGAAGCACAGATCTATACAGCTTGATCATCATGTTAAGTAGTTACGTTTCTTTCACCCAGTTAATTTCCTATACTCACGCCATATCTTGACCTGGCATTTAATTTACTGAAAACAGTCTTTTGTTCAGTGAAGCGAGTATTGATAGTGTTTTGTCTTCGTTTATGTTTGTGTTATATCCAGTTATACATCTGTGGTTATAACATTTATTAAAATAACCTGATGATGGGAGAGATGTACGCTCTAATCGTCTTTTCACCTGACTTGTTTCCCGAGAACACCTCCAACAAATTCGCCGCCAGGAAAGCTTCAGATCTTATTTTATCCATAATATTATTTTTAGAAAGCTTTTAATAAAAGTGGACCGTTTTAGTAGTTCACGACTATGTTAAAGGTTTCTCTCAGTGCACAAAAGTTTTTAACACGCCGGCAAATGCAGCTTTGGTTTGTTGTGACAATCGCCTCATTCAAGAAGTCCGTGAGTTAAACAGTACTTGTATAAAATGTCGGGTCATTTGAATTTTAATGTGGACTATATTGACCTGTTGACATTTTACAAGCAGCAGAGAGAGTTGTTGTTCTTGTGGCATCTGCTAGCGTGTGTCTCGGTGTGACGGTTTAGATGCAACATTCATCCATAGAGTAAAGAAATCACTTGACCTTATAAAATACTATTGCTTGCATTAACTTTCTTTTAAACAAACGAATAGCAGAGACTGCATTCTTGCTATGCTAAACAAATGAGTGGCAGTGTACGTAACCATCGATGAATACGGACGTCTGAAATCTTGCAGATTCTTCTAATGTACTTAGCATTCATGGTTTGCGTGTGTCCGCGAGTATATTAAATAGCTAATGTATCAGGTATTTCCTTAAGAAAGGACAGCTTAAAGATTATTTGTAAAGTATAAGGGAAAGCTGTTTTAGTAATTTTAATTGAAAACTGAATTGTATCGACTAAAAGGGTATTATTTTGTAAAGTGTTCACAATAATTTCCAAGTATTTTGTTATAATTGAAACATCATCTCGCAAAGGAAAGAAATCAAATGAAGAGTAATTATTACATTATCCCAAAAGATTATATTATTTATCCGTTCCCAGACTACGACCGTGGGTGCAGAGATCATCGCTCGAGAGCAGCCGTGGTGAACATTAATTCTGCAAAAACTTCACCAAAGGTGAGAATGCCATCATCAAACAGCTTCATCACTCATAATAAACCACTGCAGAGTGAAATTAGAATTGTTATCTAAAAACTGCAGACACCAATACGACATTGTTCCTGGTCTGCTAAACGACATACAAAATAATTATACCGAAAATGTGTTATTCTTAAAATTTTTGTGAGGTTATTTTCATCGTTTAATAAGGAGTTGTTGCCCATATTCTTAGCAGTTACCATAAACGTTACTGTCACATGAGCGATGTTCTGCACAAGCGCAGATAACCGATAGCCGCACTCGTTAATGTGAGGCTTCATAGTTAGCACTTCTCTTACGAAATGACCCAAGAAAGATTACGATTTACCATTAATGATGATCTAATATTGATGTGGGAGGTAATCTCAACCACCCCATATGAAGATCCAACTGCTGCAAATATGATAGCTGTAACTGGAAAAAAGTTTTCCTTCCGTACAGTAAAGGAGCACATACATCACCTTCTCAAGCTGTACTATCTACCTGAAAGACCCAGCAATTCCTTATAGGTGCTCCCTTTAATGATACAGCATGTTTATAATATTGCAATTTATTTCTGTTAAGCCATATTAGGTTAGCCAGATTTGTTAATAAGTGACCTTTATTTCTATCCATTATATTGTCTATTGCTGATAAATTTGAAGAAGATACGCCAAAACCTGCTTCCAAATCAGACAGCCTGTTAGGATATGCTCAAAACTTCCACTCCTGAAATAATAAATGTACTGTCAGTACAACATAGCCTAATATTGTGACTTTGTAGGTTCGTAGAACTAAAAGTCCAAGTTGCAGAAATTCTAAGTGTTCTTTATTTCCGTAGAAATAGACTGTTCAATTGTCACGTAACGATATTTCGTCACACACAGTCTACCAAGTCGATGGCAATAACAGATGGCGTTCTGATTACATTAGCTCTCGTTACAACCACATTCTACAGCTGTTTACTGCTTACTGTTTACGACTCTCGCAACTCACTCTTGGCGAGTGGTCGCCTTCTTAAATACCTCAATGATAAATTCTACATATTTCCGGAACAATAAATAAACCGAATAATCTAACACCTTCCAAAGGCGTAACTTAATCCATGGGTGTAGGCGTGGTTTTGATGTTATCTGTCTGTTTCCTTCCTGCCATCTGGTTTTGTCGCTACTTCCACTATCGGATGAAAATATATACCCATACGAACGATGTAAGTTGTTTATTCATAGAATAAAAGGTAGAAGTGATAAAGGATTATGACTATTTAGGTGTATGGATGTGTAGCAGTGGAGGGTGGGACGATTTGTCATGATCCTCAAAATAGCTGTTTACCGCATCAATGACCTCCTCATTGCTGTGAAATCTTCCTCCTCCAAGAATTTTTTTGTGGTTCGGGAACACGTGGTCCTCACTGGGTGCTAGTTCTGGCGAATAGAATACATGTTCAAGCAATTCCAACTTGAATTCACACATTTTAACCATTGAATTAAAATGAAACTTCTACATTTTTCTTGTTTGAAATGTTGTCATTCAAACCTGTAACTGTGGATACAAGCTAGTCTATGATGCTATCCGTCAAACTGGCCCAGTGGCTTCATCTCTATGTGAGGCCGAGAGCTTATCAGTCAACTCTCAAAAGATCCAGTCAGCATTTCAAATTAGATGCTGCACTTCATTGCATTTTGAAAATAAACTGCAAATTAAGTAAACAGTCAAAAATATATATAACTTATACGACAGTCAACAAGGACCCGAATATTCAAAACAGCGGAAATGGAAACCTACCTGAGGAACTGTGCACCTAAAGGATAGAATAAAGGGTTTGAAAATAGGATGCAAAAAGTCCTCAAAATTCAAGAATTCCTGTTACATTTTGATTCCACCTCGTAAATTCTCGTTCTCAGATGCCTACAACAAATATATAATAGAGCAATTTCTGCATATGTTTTGGTTAGCGTGAATGAATAGAGAAGAGAATTTTAAAAAGAATGTTCAAGAAGAGTAACTAAACCCAGGTTGGGTGGAAACACCTTGCAGCAAGAAGATGATGTCCTTAATGAAGGAGCGACTCTGCTCGTTTTTCTCCACTAAGCCAGCCAATCTCGTTCGCGCAGAAAACTCAAAGCTTTTCTCTCAGGCAAATTGTGCAGCATTAAGTTCGCAAGAGGCCGGGCCAGATAACAGGATTATATAAAATACCACACGCTTGTTGTTCACTTTTATCGCTCTAGGGGTTAGAAATTTTACTTTTCAACTCTCCAGTCTGTCCGTCAGACAATTACAGTTGAAAATTTAACATTCGTAAGTAGGAATTAAATGTTTCAGCATTATTAAGCTATATACATAATTATTTACTCCATTCGGCTACTGTAGAAGATATCTGTCTCTATTCCCCTCTTCTGTATGTTTGCAATTTACATAATATATCATAAATATGATATAATTCAAGTAAAGGATCACTTTGCTAAAAATTGCCCGAACGTATCTAATTAATATACCAGGTTGGTTAGCTGCGCCTTATTTTTTGGAAGGTAGGCCACCCATCAAATGTAATGTGAGTCTTAGTCCAGTTTTGCGCTTACTAAACTGTATTGCTTGACGTTCTTAGAGAGAGGAATGCATAAAATTCAAAGGAATAGCGGTTTAAGGGACAAAACGTACTGCTCACTAAACTACGCCTCAAAAACATACGACTCCTTTACTGAGAGTGAATTCCGGTTACCAGGCGATTTTACAAATGTTTATTAGAGTATTGTAACAAGTGACTGTATTAATTATTTCAAATAATAGTTCATGTGAATTTAGTAGTGAGTGTTACGTCACTCCCCCACTCTTCCAGCTCTGGTATAACTGAATGTAGAGAGCGAATCTCATTCTCTTTGTGTGCAGGTCCTCAATCTAGCAGATCAGAATGCCCTGACTGTGAAAGGTATGGGTCCGCGTGAGCAATTTTGCTGGCGCCGCTAACGGCGTAAACGGTGATTTAAGCCATGATATCACTTATTGGCAAGGCGTGTTACATATGAACCCGCCATCACATATGCGACATCAATAAATCTAATAAAAACCTATTTGCTAAAACTATACCTGGCAAAGTAATTCAGTAAACGCCTCGGAAAAATTGGACGTATCGTATGAGTACACTAACGTCAGCTAAAAATAAAATGGCGGATTCTTGTACTTAGAGCAGCGGTTGGCTGTCAACAAATTAGGCAAAAATTATAGACACGTCTCATCCATCATGTACCCGTACAGTCAAAACGGCCATATTATTAAACAACGTTTTGTTTACATTTTTTCACAAACTAAGTCTCGTGTATAGTTAACATGCATAAGAGCTTTTACCATTTATGTAATGATATTAAAACACCCAGGAAATGATTAAAAGTGTCTTAAAAGGCTAAATCAAGCACGAGAATTCGCGAGGTGGCAAAGGTATAGCGCCAGGCATACAATTCCTACTACTGAACCCTGATCGTGCTTTCGGACAAGTCTCGAAATAGCTCAGTGGGATTATGACGTCTCCTGTACCCTCACACCCAGTGACACAGGTTCGAGTCTCAGCACTATAAATACTTTTTTATGGTCATCAAAACTTGGAAACCGAGTTCACAGTAATTTAATTATAAAGTACCTGAGGGCGTGCATTACCCAAGAAGGGCATCAGTTCGAGCACTTGCTTCGTTAGAGGAGTCGTGTTCAAGGAATAGAAAAAGGGTCATTCCAGCGACACAAAACAAACCAATTTGAAACGACATTTTTAATAGCACAATAATTCCATGTCTGCAAAATAATGTTTAACTTTCATGTTAAACTCTAATACTGCAATTTCCTTATTTTATGTGTTCAAATGTGTATAAATGATCCTTATTTCAATTGCACCTACCTATAGGTGTGCTTAAAATACTACCTACTTGTAGTTCACCAACAAAAAAACCATCAAACAATGCCATTAAACATAAATAAAACATAAAAATAAAAATAATAACAGTTTTCAAAATAATACTTGTGAATTACACGGTATAAAGTTAAGTATACCTAGACAGAGGATTCGAATCACCATTAAAACAGACAAATGAGATTGTAGTTCTCTGCTTGTTCCAACTGAAGCTACCCAGTGACGTGTGACATAAACATTCCGTTTAACATATAGTATTTGCTAGTTCAAGTGAACATTGCAGACGTACAAATGTCAGCTGTCTAATTACGAATATATTACAGGCGATGTGATAACATCTATATTAGTACTAACTTTATTGAGTGTTTAACATCCATGTTAAGTACGCGGGTAGAAACTAGTAATGGGGTCAACGTTTTCATTTGAGAGTATAAAATACGGATTGCATAAACCTCGAGAATAAGGGGCAGCTCACTCACCTGGTATATAAAGGAAAATTTTAGGAATAAGTAAACAACTTTCCAGCTATTATTCCATAAGGTGTGAGGTCATCGGCATATTTATCTCTTTTAGTTATAAAATTACATTTTTTTGCTACCAAATACCTATTTGGTTTCAAATGTTCTTGAAGATCCTGATGCGGCCTCCTTAGAAGATGATGATTTAACCTCCTCCCTTATCGAGTTATAGTACATAATTGATCGCGTAGTGTTTTACACTTAACTAACAAATGAATCGCTTGGTGCAGAAACCCCTCATGCCCATATTTATTAGATAACAGATTTGCTGATAAAGCGATATTACGAGGTGAGTTCAATTTGTAACACCTAATTTTTTAAGGACTGGGACCAGATAGGAACTTCTGTTTACTTTTTAATACACTTAGAATCTTTGTGAATAGATGGAAGCACTGTACAGTACATAGAACTCTAATGGGCCCGACGAGAGTTAGGACAGTTTTCGATGCTTAAAATGGTGACGTTTTCATTACAAGAACAGCGTGTAATCATTCGTTTTCTCCAGTTTCGTGTGTGACACCTATTGTAATTCATCGCCAGTTGAGTGCGGCATGTGGTGATGGTACCATGTATGTGTGTAATGTGCGTTCCTAGGTATGACAGTTCAATGAAGGCAGAACACCGTGTGACAACAAACCAAGACAGTAACGGTCTCGCACCAGTCAGTCTGACGACATGAACCAGCGAGTGGAGAACGTTGCTTTGGAAGTTCCCCGATTCAGCATTCTTAGATCTTCGTGCAGGATTGTGTGCACAGATCCCACAGATATGCCAATTTTGCAGTCAATGTCTGCAACGCTACAAAATTTGTATACCAAATATATGTATACCCACTTATATATCTGAAGAAAAGTAAAGTAAGGTGTATTGGAAAAAACTGTATACTAATGTAATTGTTTTTATATCTAATGCACTCTCTAGTCTAATGCCATCTGCTAGAATTCATTCTCAGAAGATGGCATAAAAATGTATCATCCATTTTCGCATAGTATCTGAGAGTTTTCCTATTTTCTTGAAGAGAGTTTCATTCTTGATGTATATTATCTTATTACCTTGAAATTTTGGTCCTATGATCTTTCTTAATATGATCCATTCTTTTAATTCGAACTTCTCTATCTGAACCTTGAAATTCATGTTGAGTGTTTCTCATGCGTACACTGCTTCTGGTTTAATCACTATTTTATAATGTTTAATTTTGGATCCCTATGGTAGTGATGTCTTGTTATAAGTAACTTTGGTAAGTTGGAAAGCCAGTTCAAATTTATTTTTTTCAATGCTTTAATTTCCTTAGTATTCCAGCTAATCCATTCTCCAGGATATTTGAACTCCTTTACTATTTCAGCCATTTGTTCGCAGACTTTGATGTATTTACGTGGGTGCTTGCAGTTTGTCGTGATTTTGCTTTTTTCGAAAGAGATTTGAAGACCTACTTTACCTGCTTGTTTCCCTAGTTCAAGGATTTGCTCCTTTTCATCCTATAATGGTTTATATAAGAGTTATAAATACTTACTTCTGTTGCTAGTGCATCAACACGTATTTTGCCGACGAGTGGAAGATTTGTTAATTTCCGCGAGTGTATAAATAAGTCTTGTACCATACAATGTTTTATTCAACACTTAAAAAGCCTTACTACTTTTTAAGTAACTTATAACAAAATAGTAAAATTATTTGTAATTTTATTTTCTGGCTGTTGGCTCGATGTTGGCTAGTCGTCTATATGTTAATTTGATTTTCATTTCAGAAAGCTACATTGATTAATGTATTGTCAGTAGAATGTGAACATATAGGAAGATATTTGTTAATTACTGAATGAATACAAATTGTAGCTGTACATTTCATTACTAAATGTTAAAACTACAATAAATATTATACTTGAAATGTAGCTCTAGTGAATGTATCTTATTGACATAGTGGTTAAAGTGAAATTTCATCCATCCTTAATATTAATCTGTTACTTTAGTAGTTTAATTTATATTATTAAAGTATAACCATACAAGTTATTGTTGATTAACATAAATGCTAGTAAAATGCGGATTGGTAGGACACAGCTCTAGTAAGTACGTGCCGCTGTAATGGTAAACACGCCCTAGATAAGACGCTGTTCATTATCCTGACAGACGTGTTGAATTGGAATAGACTTACTTGCCACTGTACATTTAGCTGAATTGCCAATCGATCGATGCATTTTGAGGATCTCCTATTCAATACACGCAAAGTGGCTGACATCCCTTAATGGACATAACACTACATACAACCCTTTTATTTTTCAGGTCTGTGCTTTGTGTGCACTTTGAAAGCCGTAAATAGAATTAACATTTTATGATCATGAATGTGTCCCTTTTTATAGGCTCACCATTAGATGGCATTACGGCCCATAGCTTATGGACGGTCTTTCAATTCATCAAGTAACCATGGATGTGTCTATTAATACGTCAAATGTCCTAAGGTATTAAGTATGTATACAGTGTTTCAAAACGACACAGAACGAACATATACAAGTAGTTGCTTACCTACTGTGTGACAAATATACTAGTTTTATCGCCAATAGAGCCGCATAAAAGTGCTCCAGAATGAGTGGAGATTAGGACGTGACAGGAACAACGACGCGTGCCTCACGCTGTCGGAGTTCGCAGGTATAGGTCACACGCCATGCCGGGTGCTGTAGCTGTTTGTAAACATACCGGCATGCTCCACGGTAGCTTGCTACTATTAAGAATTTCGTTGGCTTATGAAACCGCAATAAAGAATCTATTGCTTAATAATTGCTTCTGAGTGCTTACAGTGTTCCAGAATTCTGTTATAGCAGTCCATAACGGTAAATAAGCTGACGGACATATGCAAATTATACTATTAGGGGGAAGTTAATGTTAGTGAGGTTGAGGATGGAAGCACTAAATTATAAACAGAACAGAAAACAGCATCAAAGATGTATTAACCAAAAACCAAATTCCTTATGCAATGAGACGAGAATTTTAATTCAGGTGTTTGATAATACTAAATAAAGCATTTGTAACTGAAAAGGAACCTGTTGATATTTACAGTAAGTGGTTGAAAGTACTGTACAATTAAGATCATAACAAAATGCTCTGAAGTTAAATAACTAGTATCATTTATGTAACTTTTTCTAAAGAAACTAAATTAATCGTGCGTTCTTTGAACTCCATTCAGCTCTTCCATCCATCAAAACCATATCCATTATTTCGGCGTTCGTATAGCGCTCTCTATTGCTTGGATTTGCTATTAAAGTACGTGCAAAATCCTCCCTGTTAGGCCGGAATGTGTAGCTTTACACAGAAGAGTAACCTTACAACTGTCCGAGTTATTAGTCGACTTTTGCACAAGTAACTGCCCTTTGCCACATTACCTGAAAGATAGGGTAGGGTCACTGATAAAGAGCAAGGAGTAATATTTTTGTTTTCGTTTCCGGTACGTCCCAATAGCAACTTTTGAGGTTCGCACACCATCATTATTGCGCTGCCTAATCACAAAATCATATAGTATTTAATGCTGCATTACATTATATCTAACTGAACTTGGAAGCTGCGACACCGAAATTCGGACTAGTTAAGTTATAAACTTCGCAATGGCTATAATTTTTGGGTGTCGTTTAGAGACAGCCTGCATAAAGTAAGACACTTAAGTTAAAATCTCCTAGCTCAAACTAACCTTGAAATACAAATTGTTTCTTATTTTTATTTACCTGCATGTCTATTTTTATTAAGAATGCACAGTAAATATCTTTAATACTTAAAATAATTTTATATACTCAATCATCAATAATTTTGTGCTGAATCTTGAAAACTTTAACCTTCATTTGTTCCCATAGCTGTGGACTAACAACCGCAGTCCCAGGAGTGGCACTGATCCCGGGTAGCGTTCCGTGTCAGGCAACCAAAGCATGATGTCTCAGCCCACTACGCCACAGCGCAGGGCTGATCAGAGAAACATGCTCATTTGTTCTGAAAATGCTCTTTTTTCTCGTGGGGATTCATGGTACCTCAAAACGTGTATTTGTGATGAAAATTTCCTATCTATCTACTACGTACATGACAAAGTAAATATTTAATAGGTAGATCTGAGGTGGAGAAATTATATATTGTGAAATCTGCATTGCTGCCTTCTGTGGTACTGCTCTCAAATTCGCTCAAAGTTAGTATTGAAATTATTGCTTTCTAGCCCTCTACCGTCAATTGTCAGTGGTTAAGGACTTATCAGAGTTGTCTGTGCAGTGTTGGAGATAACCGCACGTGTTATCTAGATATTAATAAATTATCCACCCAGAGAGATTGTCTTCTGTCTGAATGCCGAGCTCTGTGTATTGCGAGGGTGGAAAAAGAAGATTTATTGTTTTCCGAGAAAAACTCGCCACAGTTGGCCGATGGTCACACCGTCTAATAAATACGAATGTTAGATTGTGATGCAGTACCTGTGTTGTGCATATTGCGTGATAGTGGCGCCGCCCCCACTTCCTGTAACGTATTAATTCTAAAATAATGGATGGGATTTGAATTTTGATTTTAATTATGGAAGTACATTGGAGTAATATTTCATACTTATTTGCTTTAGTCGCGGGAGGGAAGTTGCGGCGGTTCAAAGGTTAACATGTTTTTCCTTCTAGGTTCGGAGTGCTTTGAAACTGTTTTATGAAACGGTCAACCTTCCAATGCTCTTATGCCGCTGCATAAATCGTTGTAATAAATACCAAAAAATATGCATTTATGTGAACGGAAACCATGTTTCATTCATAAGAAATTCCCTACTCATTATTTTAGCGCACATTTTACTTGTCTACCATGTTAAACGAAATAAGCTATCTAGCCCTTCATGTGGCACTGTCAGTTAGCTAGTTAGTCTTTAAACTTCAAAGATTATTTATTTAATTCATCTCCACCATCATTTACAAAATTACTGAAAACAATTATCTATAATCTTTTGTCTATCAGGCACATAGTAAAGAAATAAGGTATTGGATTCCACCCCAAATATTTATATGAAGATTTCAACTGAACTTCAATTAAAAACACCAATTTTCAGGAAAATATTTTAATATCTTCGTGTATATCCGAGGGTGGTCTGAAAAGTTTCCAACCTCAACATGAAGATGGCAACACCCGTAAATAAAAGCTAGTGAATTTCGTTGTTCATCTATTAACAGCTACTCACCAAAGTTTCAGCCATTTTGGACGCTCTGTTGTTATTTTACAGTCGTTTGAGTGAGTTGATGTAGGTATTTTTATGAAAATGGACAAAATCGAGTATCGAGCTGTCATTAAATATTTTTTGAAAGGCAATAGGCCTACGCAAATCAAATATGAGTTGGATTCTGTGTATGGGGACTCTGCACCATCATTTACCACAGTGAAATTATGGGCAGCTGAATTTAAACATGGTCGTAAGAGCTTGGGAGACGATGAACTTTCGGGACGTCCAAAAACTGCAACTACAGACGAAAACATCACCAAAGTTCACCAAATTGTGTTAGACAACCGTCGAATTAAATCGAGAGAGATAGCAGAGGCTGTAAACATTTCAAAAGAACGTGCTTGTGACATATTAAATCAACATTTAGATATGAGAAAGCTGTCCGCGCATTGGGTACTGCGTTTGCTCAAGTTAGACCAAAAACGTGTTCAAATGAACACTTCCAACGCTCAGTTGGCGCAGTTTAGAAACAATAAATCTGAGTTTAGGCGCCGATTATTTTCTGTAGATGAAACTTGGATACACCACTATACGCCCGAAACAAAAACCCAATGCAAACAGTGGACTGCAAAGGCGGTAGAGACTCCAAAACAAAAGCAAATACTTTTTTCGACTGGGAAGTGCTAGCGACTGTATTTGGGGATAGTCATGGAGTTATTTCAATAGATTATCTTCAAAAGGAAAAACCATTACTGGAGCACGGTACTCATCATTACTTGACAAGCTAAAGATAGAACTTGCGGAAAAACCGCCACACTTGCAGAAAACGATAATCCTGTTACACCAAAACCACGCACCGTTTGGCACCTCAGCGGTTGCAATGGCGAAAATTAACAAATTACGGTTTAAACTGCTTGACTCACCAGATCTAGCCCCAAGCAACTTCTTTTTGTTGCCTCATTTGAAAATTGGGCGCGGACGACAGAGATTTTCGTAAAATGAAGACGTAATCATCTTCGTGAACAATTGTTTTGCAGATAAAAGCCTAGTACTATTTGGACAGGTTACAGAAATGGGGGCATCTCTGGGAGAAGTGTGTAGAGTTACAAGGAGACTATGATGAAAATAAAGGGGGAAATGCTGAAAAATGTCTTGTACCTTTATTGGTTCGGAAAAATTCCAGGCCATCTATGTACGTTTCTGTTTCACTTGAATGTATTTGTTGTGTTTTAATCTGTCTTAAAATGCTCAAAAGAGTTATAATAGCACAGATACACAAAGCGGGCTCAGTTGTGCCTGAATAAGAAACAATAATTTTAGAATCTACGATACAAAGCTGTCACATTGTTCTTATATGACTTAAATCAAGAATGTTTATAATATTGTTTAGGTTTCCATATCGAATCAGCCATGTTTAAAAATGGTGTTGAAGTGAGCAAAGCGACACCCGTGGCCGTGTTACAGAACTTCCCTATTGCGTTGTACAAAGAGAAAGCCGTATTTCATTAATCCAAAACTGCAACACCATTCCGTTTATGTATGTTGCACAAGGTTAAAAGTTCTACACCAACAAATTTCCGCCTCAGGACAAAATGAATAACAACTCTGCGATAGATATATAATACCAACTTACTTGTTGGGAGCAAAGATGCGGAATGAAAATAGGAGCAAATAAGCATGTCACAACTGAATACAAACAACTCAAACAAAAGTGCTATATTCATATAGTGCGTGATTAAACAGCAAAACAGTAATTTATATAATTATTGTATTTGGTTATCTACATATCTGGATAATTATTAACCGAGGAAAAACAATCAACATTCATTTGTTTTCAATAGGAGGTATAGCGCCTTAATCTGGACGAGTGATAATAATTAGAAAACTAATTCTTGTACAGAAGAGATTTGCAGATTCCCTGCTATTTGTGTACCTCCAGCTTTGTTTGAGGATATTTCAGGAAACGGGATCTCTTCTTAATAAGAAACGAAAGTAATTCGCCATGTTTTTACGGACGGTAACTCTATGACTGCGCAGGAAAGTCGAAACGAAGTTTAAGCAAACCCATGAAAACACTTCCATAGGAAATATGCCCACCTCTGTAGCAGAGGCAGTGGCACATGTGCCCAGTTCAACAGGACTCGACTTTAAATCCTGATCAGGGTGAATTACTTGGGTAGCTTTACCTGTGACTTAACGTTGCAGACACTCTCTTACATGAAAGATGAATGTCTGGTAACTCTATGCTCTATGCACCATGTACTCATACATCATTTCATTCATCGTCTGATATGGCTTAACGTTCGAGGTTTCCTCTCATCCTTACAGTTTAATGACAAGAAACTCTAAGCTCTATGTACCCTGTACTCATTTGTACAATATTTCATTCATCTTCTGATATGACTTAATGTTGGAGGTTTTCTCTTATGCTAAAAGATAAATATCTGGTAAACCTAAGGTATATGTACTCTGTACTTATTTGAGCAATATTTCACTCATCGTCCGATATGACCAAATTTTGGAGGTTTCCTCTTATGCTGAAAGATGAATATCTGGTAACCGTAACCCCTATGTACAATGTACTCATTTGAACATCAGCCCGTCCGAGGGGTCCCGAGCTCGAATCTCGGTCGGATTGAGTTACCTGGATAAGGTTTGTGTCGGGGTTTTCCGTTTTCCTTCGAGGCGAATTTGGGGTAAATGTTCACCGCCCGATATGACTTAATGTTGGAGGACGTATATTACAAAAAAAAAAAAAAAACATCATCATTTTATTCATCTTTCGATGTGATTTAGCGATGCAGGTTTTTTATTATCCTGAAAGATGAATGTCTGGTAAACCTAACCCCTGTGTACCGGGTACTCATTTCAGCACGAGTTCATTCACAGGCTTATATGACTTAACGTTGGAGGTTTTCTCTTATCCTGAAAGATGAATCTCAAGTAACTCTGAGCTCTATGTACCCTGTACTCATTTGAACATCATTTCATTCATCGTCCGATATGACTTAGTGTTGGAGGTTTTCAATTGTCCTGAAAGATGAATATCTGGTAATCGTAAGCTCTATGTATCCTGTACTCATTTGAACATTATTTCATTCACCGTCCGATATGATTTAACGTTGAAGATTTTCTCTTAACCTCAGGTAACTCTAAGCTCTATGTACCCTGTACTCATTAGTACATCATTTCGTTCATCGTTCTATATGACTTAAATTTGAAGGTTTTCTACTATTTTTGAATTATCAATTTTAATTTTCTATTATCCTTGAACCTATTACTATGACTTAATTTTGGGGTTTTCAGTTATTCTCAAAGGTGAAATTCCGGTAAGTCTAAGCTCTATGTACTCTGTACTCATTTGAACATCATTTCATTCATCCTCCGATATGATTTTACTTTGATCCTAGGAGTTGCCGAATGCGAGATCGCACTTTATCTCCAATGTTGTTTCTGATTATATTTGATAATGTTATTTTATGTGCAGTGAAGTATCTTCTGTAGTTGCTTTACAATATGACGGGGAATAGCGGATTTGTTGAAAACACAACTCCTCTGTGTTAATATATAAGTGGGCTGTAGATTAGTTAATCATTTTGACATGTAAATTTAGCGGTAGATCTAACAGAGTAATGGAATCATCGATTTTGATGGAGAATTTGTGATCTAAATGCTCAGTTTTATTGCATTAGTAGTGTTGCTCTAACAGAGCTTTAAATGGATTAAGTGGTGTGTGACTTTCATGCAGTTTGGTAACGCAAGATGACTCCAGATAAACACCGCTGCCCAAAATAATCTCAGAGATTTCATTTTCACTTTATTTGCTTTATAAATGATGTACGCACATACTTATGTGTTCAATAAATACAAACTATTTAACTTCCACAACTTTCACTGATGCAACGTAAATATTTCATAAAAATCTTCGTTGACCACAACAAGGGGTTCACTTTCAAAGCACAACTTCACGCGCCCGATTATCAATTTCCCATTCGACTCTAACACTCTACCCTTGCTACTCCCGATAAGCTTGCCACGGCTTTTTTTATATCCGACCATTCATGATTCCAGACGGATGTGGAATGGTCTCTATCAATCAAGATGTCACTAGAACTTTCTATTTTTCTATCTTTATCTGTTTCGATATCCTTTTATCTCCACACGGCATTATCTGTCCCTTATCCGCATGCTACACTATCTGCCCCTCGCGTAAATATTTTATGCTAAATCGAAGGTATATCTTGAATGATTTGAACTACGTTCATTCTGAATGACCTTTGTACAATTGGTAAACCATAGCAGATAGGCAAACTGTTACTGCACAAATATAAGTTAACCACTGGCACGACAGCCCCACGAGAACCAACGCCTACCAACCCGCAGAGGTGGGCGATCATCCAAGCTATACGGGGAGGAGATGTGGTCAGCATCTCGGCATCGCCCAGCCGGGATGCTGGTTTTCGTGACTAGGGCCGCTTACCTAGCGTGAGCTACTCACTTTCCTCACGACGCAGATTGTGCACCTCTTCTATACGGACTTAAAATCCGCACCCTATGGGTAGGATCGAACCCCGAACGCTTTCCGTGGTGAGGGACCAAGCTTTAGTCCGCTACGCCACGGCGCAGGACACAAATATAGCTATTTGAAACAAAAACTTCCCTTATCTTAAGAAAACGGTGTACATTTTGCTTAATAATTGATGAGATCAATTTTATAAACATCTTCAGTGATCAACCAACTTCGGTATCAACGATACAGTTATAGATTACTATGTTTTTGTCAGTACTACCAACATCTGAAAATGAAATTAACTTAAAAACACAATCGACTGCCTATATTTCAAAATTCATTACGCGATGTTTATATCTTTAAATAAATATATTTTCCCAAACCATTAAATCTATCGGACCATTTAATTGTTTTAATAATTTAACTTCTGGATTTATTTAATGGTTAAAACTCCAAAAATGATCTGCTACGACCGGCTTATCAGTCTGTTTATACTTAATGTTCTGAAAATTTTCTTGCGTTCTGTTTTCTAAATTACGCTTTGTCTTTCCAACATAAACTTTATCACAATCTGAACAATTAAATTGATAAATACTAGATTTTTTATTATAAGGAATTTTATCTTTTTTGGATAAATTTAGTTAATTTTTAATACTATATTTATTTCGAGGAACAAAAGTTATGCCAGACTCTTTAAATTTTTTTTGAAAATGTTTATTAACACAAGGATGGCAGGTAAATTATAATTGTCTTTTATTTTTTTTAAATTAAGGGTTTAAAAAATCGGTCTCATCAATTAAAAAGAAAAATTTACGGCATTTTTTTACATAACTGAATCTTTTGTTGCAAATAGTTATATTTGTGTAGTAGCTGTTGCTTCACTGTAACTAATTTCATTTTTATGTAATTCTTAGTGCATAGTTTATATTCAAAAACATATTTGGAATTAAATATTTCCCAGATATCCACTATGGTTGCTTTGAATTTTCAATGACATACTTTTCTCAAATATTAAGTAATTATTTTGTTAATCTTCTGGCCATGAAAAGGGTGCTGAACTTAAAAGACATAATTTAGCAACTACGTCTTAATGTTTATTTCTGGTAGTAGAGAAGGTAGTAGTGGAAGGTTGGTTAATTTCCGCGAGTGTATAAATAAGTCTTGTACCATACAGTGTTTTATCCAACACTTACTCTAATTATTAAAAAGATTTACTACTTTTTAATTAAACTACATTAAAATAGTAAAACTAGTTGTAATTTTATTTTCGGGTATAGATAGCAATTTAGACCCAGACCACCTGCTAATATGAGACAATCGATGTTTGCTAGGTTAATTTGATTTTCATTTCAAAAGCTACATTGACTAAAGCATTGTCAGTTGAATGTGAACACAAAGGAAAATATTTGTTAATTACTGAATGAATACAAGATGTAGCTGTACATTTCATTACTAAATGTTAAAACTACAATAAGTATTATACTTGAAATGTAGAGCTAGTTATTGTATTTTACTGATAGAGGGGTTAAATTTAAATTGTTTACATCCCTAATATTAAAGTATTACTTTAGTAGGTTATTTGTATTATTAAAACAGAAGTTTACAAGTAAGTTATAGATAGAAGCATTACACGTTTCCATGAATAGAGTCAGACTGAAAAATTAAATGCCATAGGCGGGACTTGAACCACGGATCTCCCGCTCTCCGTGAGGTTGCTCTAAACCACTGAGCTAATATAACCAAACATGCCGACATATGAACTCGAGGGTATCTACTAGAGCAGATCCTCACAGAGTGAAGACCGACCCCCCCCCCCACTCTGACGACCAGGAAGTTACCGAGCTGTCCAGAAAGGGCGCCCGGCGCCTCCGTGGGGTTTTCCATAGAGTAAGACTTAGAGACTAACAAGCCCCCCCCCACCCATCTGGTCATGTGGGGTTAAGACGGGATGGAAGTGGATACGCCACTTGCGCGCGCCAACTCCAAAATTAGAGGGCTACGGATATGACCCCGGTGGGGCCGCCTGTTGATCTAGCACACCTTCTACTAGCTACGCTGGCTAGTCTGCAGAAATAGTATGGCTTCCCTCAACCCCGTCCGAGGACGTAAGCGATCTCCCGCGGGTATCGGGAACTACTGCCTCCTCGAGTCTAACCCAGTCCGAACAACTCCCAATCAGGGAGAGGCTCGAATGTTCGGCCCAAGGATCCTCTAGTAAAGTCAGAGGTACCACGAGTGCTAGGGTTCCGCAGCGCCCGCACCACGGCAGCAGAAAGACATGACATTAAATTCTCCAACTGACTCGTACGTTTACTGGTTGACCACTAGGGGTTTTAATATGCTATGAGACACGTATTTTTTGTGGTGACTTACTATGTTGTAAGTACTTAAGTCCCAAAGTTCATAGTTAAACCATTGTGTATTTCAGGTAAATTGATGGAAATAATCGTTACTTCCACACTAGCCTTGTGTAGGCTAAGGTTTACATGAAGCGGGAGATCCATGGTTCAAATCCTGGTTATGGTATTGAATTTTTCAGTCTGATACTATTTATGGAAAGCTTAGTCTACACGCGGCTAGTGTGAATGAAATTTTCATTAGACATTTCCTTTCACTCATTTTAAAACTATTAAAACTCCATATCAATAATTTCCTGTGCCATAAATTTAGTTGATTTATAAAAAACTGTCAAGTACCCATTATAATTGTATACATCGTGTTGTCTAGTAATTCACAGACAAGTGACAAACGCTTTAAAGCAAAAGTTGTTCTTGTTGTAGCCGATTAAATAGCAGTGTTCTATTTCGACTAATATCGAACAATAGCATCAATCTAAACGAATAGATAATATTTCATGGACAAATGAATGCCACTTGGAGACAGACGTAAATGTCAATGCAGAATTTGGTCGAAATCTAATCCGAGGGTTGTCATTCAAAAAGGATTACACAATGGGAGCTGGTAATGTTTGGTGTGATACTGTTTCATCAACATTTTAAAATATTGCAAGATTATTCACTCGGCAGTAATTGTACCTCGTAGTTCATTGCCTCCGATACGTAAAGTGCGTTAAAATTATTATATACTTTTTACTTAGTTGCTAATAAGGAGTACACTATTACTGGAATGTTTAACTTTAAAAATTGCATTGTAAAATTCACATAATTTATATTTTAAAATATTTTCTTATACGTACGAGGGGAGTGAGGCAAATCAATGGTGCGTTCAGATCCATCCACCTCCTTTTTTCAGCACTGGGACCAGATAGAAACTTCTGTTGTTTTTTTAATATACGTGCACTCTATGAGAATGGGTGACAGAGAGGGCAGCACTGAACAGTGTATAAAACTCCAGCGGCAGGGACGAGAGTTAGGACTGCTTTTGATACTTGAAATGGCAACGTTTTCATTGTAAGAACAGCGTGTAATCAAATTTCATGGTGGGACAACTCAAATTCATCGCTCGTTGAGTGAGACATGTAGTGAGAGTACCATGGATGTGTCTACTGTGCGTTCCTGGGTGCGACAGTTCAATGAAGGCAGAACATCGTGTGACAACAAACCAAGTGAGTTAAGCGAGGCATGTGGTGATGGTACCATGGGTGTATCTAATGTAGGTTCCTGGGTGCGACAGTTCAATGAAGGCAGAACATCGTGTGATAACAAACTCAGTCATGTGGTGATGGTACCATGGGTGTGTCTGTTCCTGGGTGCGACAGTTCAATGAAGGCAGAACATCGTCTGATAAAAAACCAAGACAGTTGAGTGAGTCATGTGGTGATGGTAACATGGGTGTGTCTAACGTACGTTCCTGGGTACGACAGTTCAATGAAGGCAGAACATCGTGTGACAACAAACCAAGAGAGTTGAGCGAGGCATGTGGTGATAGTACCATGGGTGTATCTAATGTACGTTCCTGGGTGCGATAGTTCAATGAAGGCAGAACATCGTCTGATTACAAACTGAGTCATGTGGTGATGGTACCATGGGTGTGACTGTTCCTGGAAGCGACAATTCAGTGAAGGCAGAGCATCGTCTGATAACAAACTGAGTCATGTGGTAATGGTACCTTGGGTGTGTCTAATGTACGTTCCTGGGTACGACAGTTCAATTATGGCAGAACATAGTCTGATAACAAACCAAGACAGTTGAGTGAGGCATGTGGTGATGGTACCATGGGTGTGTCTAATGTACGTTCCTGGGTGGAACAGTTCAATGTTGGCAGATCATCGTCTGATAACAAACCAAGACATTTGAGTGAGGCAAGTTGTAATGGTACCATGGGTGTCTCTAATGTGCGTTCCTGTGTGTGACAGTTCAACAAAGGCAGAACATCGTATGAAAACAAACCAACAGAGTTGAAGGAGGCATGTGGTGATGGCAACATGGGTGTGTCTAATGTACGTTCCTGGGTGCGACAGTTCAATGAAGGCAGAACATCGTATGTCAATAAACCAAGACAGTTGTGCGAGGCATGTGGTGATGGTACCCTGGGTGAGACTAATTTACTTTCCTGGGCACGACAGCTCAATGAAGGCAGATCAACCGTGTGATAACAAAGAAAGACAGTTAAGTGAGGAATGTGATGTTGGTACCATAGATGTGTCTAATGTGCATTCCTGGATGTACACCATTTCATTCATCGTCTGATATGACTTAACGTTGGAGGTTTTTACTTATCCTGAAAGATGTATGTCAGGGAACTCTAAGCTCTATGTATGGTGTACTTATTTGAACATCATTTCATTCATTGTCCGATTTGACTTAACGTTGGAGGTTTTCTCTTATCCTGAAAGATGAGTATCTGGTAACTCAAAACTCAATATACCCTGTACTTACTTGAACATAATTTCATTCATAGTCCGATATGACTTAACGTTGGGGGTTTTCTCTTATCCTGAAAGATGTCAGGGAACTCCAAGCTCTATGTATTGTGTACTTATTTAAACATCACATCGTCCGATATGACTAAATGTTAGAGGTTCTCTCTTATCTTGAAAGATGAATGTCTGGTAACTCAAAGCCCAATGTACCCTGTATTTATTTGAACCTAATTTCATTAGTCGTCCGATATGACTTAACGTTGGAGGTTTTCTCTTATCCTGAAAGATGTATGTCAGGGAACTCTAAGCTCTATGTATTGTGTACTTATATGAACATCATTTCATTAATCGTGCGATATGACTTAACGTTGGAGGTTTTCTCTTATCCTGAAAGATGAATGTCTGGTAAATCTAAGCTCTATGTACCCTGTACTTATTTGAACATAATTTCACTGATCGATGGATATGAGATTTCTGGAAGATGGAAATAATGATATCGAGCTATTGTTTGTTATCGAATTTAATTTACAAAAACTGATACTTTTTAGAAGATGGAATCTTGTTCGTGTATTTATTTGTTAGCTATGTAAGCAGAAGAAAATGTAGAATTTGTATTAAGGCTTTTATTTCCTAAACAATTGGACCATTTCTTAATGCTATTGGTAAAATTTATATTAGGGGTAATTGTACAAAACTTAAAATGTCAGCGGTGCTGCGGCGGGTTTTCTCCGGGACCTCCGGTTTCTCCCGCCATCTCATTCCACCGGTGCTCCATCTTCGCCTCATGTATCATCTGTGTCACCGCCTGCGGTGCCGTAAGTAGTAAAATCGGGCGTTAAGCACTACACATTTCATTTAAAATGTCAGCTTTTTCTTTCGAACAGTCTGTGGATGCCTTGTTCGGTGGAAATTGTGTTTAAATTTTCATAACGCTAGACGTTAGGCGATAGACGGATACGCTTTACAGAAATAAAAGGTCTCTTCAAAGCATACCATGATTAAGTGGAATCAGCGTGTCATGAGGAATTTCTTAATAATAGTTGCTTTTTTCATTTGTATCATTGCTTTCAAAGTCTGTGGATATTTTATTGTTTCTCGATTCAATGGAATGAGTAGGTGAAATTTTAGGATCAGTTCTTTAACATTTCAGTATAGCAATTATCTTTATCTCTATAATGAAATGTATAAACGTTACTACTTTACAATGATTTATCTCTGTTATAGTGAAGTAGGATCCAAAATTAGCTCGCTTAAAGATAATTTGTACAGTTATTAATAAATGAGAATAGCCACGTGTGAAATCCCTTCAATAGTCATTTGTTATAACAACAAGGATGGAAGTTTAAACAAAAGAAGACGAGGTTATGATATCACTTGGAGTTGGTCTGATCTCACGCTGTATCACGGGATGCATACCAAGCAGGCTTTTTTTCCCTCTCCAGGTTAAGAGATAAGAGAAAACCTCCAAAGTTAAGTCATATCGGACGATGAAGCGATTTTAAAATGAGTGCAGGGGACACGGGGCTTGGAGTTACCAGACATTCATCTTTAAGGTATCAGAAAACCTCCATAGTTAAGTTATATAGGACGATGAATGAAATGATGTTCAAATGAGTGCAGGGTGCATAGAACTTAAGATTACAAGACGTTCATCTTTCAGTATAAGGGAAAACTGCAAACGTTAAGTCATATCGGACAATGAATGAAATGAGTTTCAAATGAGTACAGAGTACATAGAGCTTAGGGTTACTCGACATTCATCTTTCAGGAATAAGAGAAACCTACAAAGTTAGGTCATATCGGAAAATGAATGCAATGATGTTCAAATGAGTTCAGAGTACATAGATCTTAAGAGTTACCAGATATCCATCTTTCAGGTTAAGATAAAACCACCAACGTTTTCATATCGGACGATGAACGAAATGATGTTAAAATGAGTTCAGATTACATTGAGCTTAGAGGTACCAGACTTTCATCTTTCAGGATAAGAGAAAACCGTTAACGTTAAGTCATATTGGACGACGAGTGAATTCTTTTTCAAACGAATACGGGGCACTTAAAGCTTAGAGCTACCAGAATTTCAACTTTCAGCTCAAAATAAAACCTCCAACGTTAAGTCATATAGAACGATGAATGAAATGATGTTCAAATAAGTAAAGAGTACATAGAGGTTAGTGTTAACAACAATTCATCTTTCAGGGTTAGGGAAAACCTCCAACGTTGTCATATCGGACAGTAAATGAAATGATGTTCAAATGAGTTAAGAGTACAGAGAGCTCAGATTTACCAGACATTCATCTTTCAGGATAAGAGAAAACCTCCAACGCTAGGTCATATCGGACGATGAATGAAATGATGTTCCAATTAGTACAGGGTACATAGCGCTTAGAGTTCCCAGACATTCGTCTTTCATGGTTAGGGAAAACCTCCAGCGTTTTCATATTCTACGATGAATGAAATGATGTTCAAGTGAGTTCAGAGTACATAGAGCTTAGAGTTACTAGACATTCATCTTTCAGGACAAGAGACAACTCCCAACGTTAGGTGATATCGGACGATGAATAAAATGATGTTCAAATGAATATAGAGTATATAGAGTTTGGGGTTAACAGACATTCATCTTTCAGGATAAGGGAAAACCTCCAACGTTGCATCATGTCGGACTGTAAATGAAATGATGTACACATGTGTACATAGTACAAAGGGGGTGAGTGTGTGGTGTTTTAGGGCCCGTCGACAGCAAGGTCATTTGGGCCATGGTACATATGTGTTAGAGCTACCGGACATTTCTCTTTCTGGTTTAGGGAGAGCCACAAACGTTGTCATATCGGGCGATGAATGAAATGATGTTCAAATGAGTTCAGAGTACATAGAGCTTAGAGTTACCAGACATTCATCTTTCAGGATAAGATAAAACCACCAACGTTGTCTTACCGGACGGTTAATGAAATGATGTACAAATGAGTACAGGGTACATAGAGTTTAGAGTTACCAGCCATTCATTATTCAGGGTTAGGGAAAACCTCCAACGTTGTCATATCGGACAGTAAATGAAATGATGTTCAAATGAGTTACGAGTACAGAGAGCTCAGATTTACCAGACATTCATCTTTCAGGATAAGAGAAAACCTCCAACGCTAGGTCATATCGGACGATGAATGAAATGATGTTCCAATGAGTACAGGGTACATAGCGCTTAGAGTTCCCAGACATTCGTCTTTCATGGTTAGGGAAAACCTCCAGCGTTTTCATATTCTACGATGAATGAAATGATGTTCAAATGAGTACAGAGTACATAGAGCTTAGAGGTACCAGACATTCATCTTTCGGGAAAAGAGAAAACCTCCTACGTTAGGTCATATCGGATGATGAATGAAATGATGTACAAATGATTTCAGGGTACATAGAGCTTAGAGATACCAGACATTCATCTTTCAGGATAAGAGGAAACCTCCAACGTTAGGTCATATCATACGATGAATGAAATGATGTTCAAATGAGTACAGAGTACATAGAGCTTAGAGGTACCAGACATTCATCTTTCGGGATAAGAGAAAACCGCCAACTTTAGGTCATATCGGACGATGAATGAAATGATGTACAAATTATTTCAGGGTACATAGAGTTTAGAGATACCAGACATTCATCTTTCAGGATAAGAGGAAACCTCCAACGTTAGGTCATATCAGACGATGAATGAAATAATGTACAAATGATTTCAGGGTGCATAGAGCTTAGAGTTACCAGACATTCATCTTTGAGAATAAGGGAAAACCTCCAACATTAGGTCATATAGGACGATGAATGAAATAATTTTCAAATGAGTACGTAGTACAAAAAGCTTAGAGTTACCAGACACTCATCTTTTGGGATAAGAGAAAACCTCCAACGTTAGGTCATATCGGACGATGAATGAAATAATGTTCAAATGAGTACAGAGTACATAGAGCTTGGAGTTACCAGACATTCATCTTTCGGGATAAGAGAAAACCTCCAACGTTAGGTCAATCGGACGATGAATGAAATGCTGTTCAAATTAGTACAGAGTACATAGAGTTTAGAGTTACCGGACATTTATCTTTCAGGATAAGAGGAAAGCTTCAACGTTAGGACACATCGGACGCGGACAATGAATGAAATAATGTTCAAATGAGTTCAGAGTACATAGAGCTTAGAGTTACCAGACACTCATCTTTCAGGATAAGAGGAAAGCTTCAACGTTAGGATACATCGGATGCGGACAATGATTGAAATAATGTTCAAATGAGTTCAGAGTACATAGAGCTTAGAGTTACCAGACACTCATCTTTCAGGATAAGAGAGAAGCTCCAACCTGATTTCACGTCGGACGATGAATGAAATACTGTTCAAATGAGTTCAGAGTACATTGAGCTTAGGGTTACCAGACATTCATCTTTCAGGATAAGAGGAAAGCTCCAACGTTAGGACATATCGGACGGTAAATGAAATGAAGTTCAAGTGAGCGCAGGGTGCATGGAACATAGAGTAACCATTCATCTTTCAGGATAAGAGGAAGCCGCGTGAGAACCTTATCACCCTTTACGAGCTTGGAACCCTGGAGCTCTTAAAGATCATGCTGGCCGCTATCACCTACGCTACTGAGGTGTCCTCAGGAATGTTTGGCTCCAGAAAAATTGTGAAAGTGTCTGCTTTGACAGGATGTGCGTGTCTCATTGTAGTAAGATTTGTGTCGTTTACGATGTATGAGTTTTACGTAGGTTGCACAGATTTGAAGACCACTTCCCAAATTGATTTTTCATTTAAATATGTTAATGATGTGGTGCGTTTATTGAAATCGTTAGGAATATTTGTTAAGACATCAAAATTTTCAAAACTGAAGGAGAGAGATGATTTGTTTTAAAACGCCTTTGTATTCAGGGATCTCTAAAGAGGTATTTCCGGTTCTGTATTTTGAGGTCGAATTCAATATTTCCTTTGTTTGATGTAAGTAATATAAGAAGGGAACAGACAGTGCTGTGTGAAGAACGTATAGCGAAAGTAATACATGCAGGATTTCTGTCCACTGATGTCTCGCACAGCTTTTTCAACAATATTTGTGGTATTTAATTCTGAGTTCCAACATAATAATGTGTTGAAGATGTGTTAAGGGAGAGTAAACTGCACTTACCACCAA
Source organism: Mantis religiosa (assembly GCA_030765055.1). Classification (NCBI taxonomy): domain Eukaryota; kingdom Metazoa; phylum Arthropoda; class Insecta; order Mantodea; family Mantidae; genus Mantis; species Mantis religiosa. The sequence continues at coordinate 282,696,340 of CM060950.1, forward strand.
TAAATTAGGTTCCGCCACTTTAGAGAACGCCTTCAGGTAGTTGTGGTACCCTGTACTGAAAATGTAAACCTTAATTTGCGCCCTGCCGGGAGCCCTTAAACCTCATGTATAAAAAGTTGTGGCAGCAAAGATTACATCAACACTGTTCATTAGAAACACAACAAGCAAAGATACTCTGTATCGAGTACTCATAATAGCCAGTTACAAATATACAAGGTGCTTTCTAGTTATAGCACTTCCGGGGCCGTTAGGAACTTATTGTTTTTTAAATACACGTGGACTCTTTGTGTATGGGTCACAGAGCTGGCAGCACTGTACCGTGCACAGAACGCTAGTGCCAACGATGAGAGTCAGGACTTTTTTGATACTTAAAATGGCGACCATTTCATTGCAAGATAAGCGTTCAATCATTTGTTTTCTCCATTTTCATGGTGTGACGCTTAGTGAAATTCATCGCCAGTTGCGTGAGGCATGTGGTGATTGTACCATGGACGTGTCTAATGTACGTTCCTCGGTGCGACAGTTCAACGAAGGCAGATCATTGTGTGAAAACAAACCAAGACAGTTTAGTGAGGCATGTGTTGATGGTACCATGGGTTTTTCTAATGTGCGTTCCTGGGTGCGACAGTTCAATGAAGTCAGATCATTGTGTGAAAACAAACCAAGACAGATGAGTGAGGCATGTGGTGATGGTACCCTGGGTGGGTCTAATCTGCGCTCCTCGGTGCGACAGTTCAATGAGGGCAGATCATTGTGTGAAAACAAACCAAGACAGTTGAGTGAGCCATGTGGTGATGGTACCCTGCGTGGGTCTAATCTGCGCTCCTCGGTGCGACAGTTCAATGAGGGCAGATCATTGTGTGAAAACAAACCAAGACAGTTGAGTGAGACATGTGGTGATGGTACCCTGCGTGGGTCTAATCTGCGCTCCTCGGTGCGACAGTTCAATAAGGGCAGATCATTGTGTGAAAACAAACCAAGACAGTTGAGTGAGACATGTGGTGATGGTACCCTGGGTGGGTCTAATGTGTGTTCCTCGGTGCGACAGTTCAATGGGGGCAGATCATTGTTTGAAGACAAACCAGGACAGTTTAGTGAGGCATGAGGTGATGGTACCCTTGGTGTGTCTAATGTGCGTTCCTCGGTGCGACAGTTCAATAAAGGCAGAACATCGTGTGACAGCAAACCAAGACAATTGAGCGATGCATGTGTTGATGGTACCCTGCGTGTGTTTATTGTACGTTCCTGGGTACGACAGCTCAATGAAGGCAGCTCATCGTGTGTTAACAAACAAAGACAGTTGAGTGAGGTAAGTGATGATGGTACTATGGGTGTGTTTAATGTGAGTTCCTGGATGTACACCATTTCATTCGTCGTGCAATATGACTTAACTTTGCAGGGTTACCCTTATTGTCAAACATGAATGTCAGGTAACACTAAGCTCTATGTACCCTGTACTTATTTGAACATCATTTCATTCATCGTTCGATATGACTTAACGTTGGAGGTGATCTGTTATCCTGAAAGATGAATGTCTGGTAACTCTAAGCTCTATGTGCCCTATTCTTATTTGAACATAATTTCATTAATCGTCCGATATGACTTAACTTTGGAGGTTTTGTCTTGTCCTGAAAGATGAATATCCGGTAATTCTAAGCTCTATGTACCCTGTACTTATTTGAACATAATTTATCTGTTGTTTGATATGAGAACTCTGGAGGATGTAAATAATGATATCGAGCTATTCTTTGCTATTTAATTTAATTTACAAATATTTATACTTTTTAGAAAATAAAGTCTTATTCGCTGTTTTACCTGTTACCTGTGTAAACAGAAAGAAATGTAAAATTTGTAGTAAGGCTTTTATATCCTAAAAAATTTGACCATATCTTAGTGCTATTGATTAAAATTTATATTAAGGATATTTGTACAAAAAATAAAATGCCACCAATTTTACAAACAGTCTCTGAATGATTTGTTGGGTGGAAACTGTGTTTACTTTTGCATCATGCTAGCCGTTAGGCGATAGACGGATACGTTATACAGAGTAAAAAGGTCTCTTTAAAATATACATTGATTGAGTGGCATCAGCGTCTTGTGAGGTATTTCTTACTAATGATTAGCTGTATTTTTTCCAGTTGTATCATTACGTTTAATGTCTGTGGACAATTTATTGTTTCTCGAGTCAATGCAAAGAGTAGGTGAGAATTTTAGAATCAGTTGTTGAACATTTCATTATAGCAATTATCTTTACTTTTATAATGAAATGTGTAAACGTAACTATTTTTTCAAAGATATATATCTGTTATAGTGAAGTAGGTTCCAAAATTAACACGCTAAAGGATAATATGTATAGCTATAAATAAATTAGATGATCCAGGTGCGAAATCCCTTCAATAGTCATTTGTTTCAACAACAAAGATGGAACTATAAACAAAAGAAGACGAGGTTATGATATCAAAGGGAGTTGGTCTGTCTTCACGCTGTATCACGGGTTGCATACCCTTTTCAAGTTTAAGGGGTAAGCGAAAACTGCCAAAGTTAAGTCATACCGGGCGATAAAATGATTTTCAAATGAGTGCAGGGGCATAGAGCTTAGAGTTACCAATCATCTTTCAGAATATCAGAAACCTCCAACCTTAAGTCATATCGGACGATGAATGAAATGATGTTCAAAGAAGCGCAGGGTACATAGGGCTTAGAGTTACCAGACGTTCACCTTTCATTATTAGGGAAAACCGCAAACGTTAAGTCATTTCGGACAAAGAATGAAATGATGTTCAAATGACTTCATAGTACATAGAGCTTAGATTTAATAGACAATCATCTTTCAGGCTAAGAGAAAACCTCCAACGTTAGGTCATATCGGACGATGAATGAAATGATGTTCAAATGAGTTCAGAGTACATAGAGCTTAAAGTTGCAAGTCATTGATCTTTCAGGATAATAGAAAACCGCCTAAGTTGTCATATTGGACAACGAATGAAAAGATGTTCAAATGAGTACAGAGTACGTAGAGGTTAGGGTTACCAGATATTCAGGATAAGAGGATACCTCCAACGTTAACTCATATCGGACGGTGAGTGAAATGATGTACAAATGAGTACAGGGTACGTAGAGCTTAGAGTTACCAGACATTCATCTTGCAGGGGTAGGGAGAACCACCAACGTTGTCACATTGGACGATGAATTAAATGATGTTCAAGTGAGTTCAGAGTACATTGAGCTTAGAGTTGCAAGACCTTCATTTTTCAGGGTAAGGGAAAACCACCAACTTTAAGTCATATCGGACGGTGAATGAAATAATGTACAAATGAGTACAGAGTACTTAGAGGTTAGGGTTACCAGATATTCAGGAAAAGAGGATACCTCCAACGTTAACTCATATCGGACGGTGAATGAAAAGATGTTCAAATGGGTACAGAGTACATAGAGTTTAGTGTTACCAGATATTCAGGATAAGAGGATTCCTCCAAAGTTAACTCATATCGGACGATGAATAAAATGATGTTCAAATAAGTTCAGAGTACATAGAGCTTAGAGTTGCAAGACCTTCATCTTTCAGGATAAGAGAAAACCACCAACGTTAAGTGATATCGCACGATGAATGAAATAATGTTCAAATAAGTACAGAGTACATAGAGCTTAGATTTAACTAAATTTCACCTTTCAGCACAAATTAAAACCTCCAAAGTTAAGTCATATCGGACGATGAGTGAAATAATGTTTAAATAAGTACAGAGTACATAGAGCTTAGAATTAACTGAATTTCACCTTTCAGCACAAATTTAAGCTTCCAAAGTTAAGTGAAATCGGACGATGAGTGAAATGATGCTCAAATAAGTACAGAGTACATAGAGCTTAGAATTAACTGAATTTCAACTTTCAGCACAAATTTAAACCTCCAAAGTTAAGTCATATCGGACGTTGAGTGAAATAATGTTCAAATAAGTACAGAGTACATACAGCTTAGAATTAATTGAATTTCACCTTTCAGCACAAATTAAAACCTCCAAAGTTAAGTCATATCGGATGATGCATGAAATGATGTTCAAATAAGTACAGAGTACATAGAGCTTAGTATTAACTGAATTTCACCTTTCAGCACAAATTAAAACCTCCAAAGCTAAGTCATATCAGACGATGAATGCAACGATGTTCAAATAAGTGCAGAGTACATAGAGGTTAGAGTTACCAGATATTCATCTTTCAGGGTAAAACCTCCAACGTTGTCCTATCGGAAGATGAATGAAATGATGTTCAAATGAGACCAGAGTACAAGAGCTTGGAGATAGCAGAGTTAATCTTTCAAGATAAGAGACAACCTCTAACGTTATGTCATATCGGAGGATTAATTAAATGATGTTCAAATGAGTACAGGGCAAAGAGAGCCTAGAGATACCAGATATTCATCTTTCAGGTTTTTGGAAAATCTCTAACGTTGTCATATCGGACGATGAATGAAAGGATATTTAAATGAGTACGTACATAGAGCTTAGAGTTGCCAGTCATTCATCTTTCAGGATAACTGAGAACCTAAAAATTAAGTCATATCGGATAATGAATGAAATGATGTTCAAATGAGCGCAGGGTACATGACGCTTTGTGTTACCATTCATCTTTCTGGATAAGAGGAATCAGCGTGAAAACCTTATCACGCTGTACGAGGTTGGAATCCTGGAGCTCTTAAAGACAATGCTGGCCGCTATCACCTACGCTACTGAGGTGGCCTCCGGAATGTTTAGCTCCAGAAAAATTGTGAATGTGTGTGCTTTGACAAGATGTGCGTGTTTCATTGTAGTAAGATTTGTGTCTTTTACGATGTACGAGTATTACGAAAGTTGCACTCATGGAAGGCCACTTCCCAAATTTATTCTTCATTTAAATATATTAATCATGTGGTATGTTTATTGAAATCGTTAGGATTATTTGTTAAGACATCAAATTTTTAAAAACTGAAGGAGAGAGATGATTTGTTTTAAAACGCCTTTGTATTCAGGGATCTCTAAAGAGGCATTTCCGGTTCTGTATTTTGAGGTCGAATTCAATACTTCCGTTGTTTGATGTGAGTAATACAAGGACAGTGCTGTGTGGAGAAAGTAAAGTGAAAGTAATACACGAAGGATTTCTGTCCACTATAATCTCGCACATTTTTTTCCACAATATTTGTGGTATTTAATTCCGAGTTCCAAAATAATAATAATGTGTTGAAGATGTGTTAAAGGAAAGCAAACAGCACTTACCCCCAATAAATAAATTTCCGCCACTTGAGAGAACGCCCTCAAGTAGTTGTGTTAGCCTGTACTGCAAATTTGCACCTTATTTTGCGCTCCGCCGGCAGCCCTTAAATCTCATATATCAAAAGTTCAGGCAGCAAAGATTACATTAACACTGTTCATTAGAAACACAACAAGCAAAGATATAGTGTATCAATTACTCATAACAGCCAGTTACATATATGCACAAGGTGCCTTCACGTTATAGAACTTCCTGGCAGGAATAGTAGCTTCTGGTTTTTTAAATACACGTGGAGTCCTTGTGAATGCGTCACAGAGGTGGCAGCTCTGTATAGTGCACAGAACTCTAGTGGCAGCGATGAGAGTTAGGACTTATTTTTGATACTTAAAATGGTGACGTTTTCATTGCAAAGACAGCGTTTAATCATTCGTTTTCTCCATTTTCTTTGTGTGACACCTATTGAAAATTATCGCCAGTTGAGTGAGGCATGTGGTGATGGTACCATGGGTGTGTCTAATGTGCATTCCTGGGTGTGACTGTTCAATGAAGGCAGATAATTGTTTGAAAAAAACCAAGATAGTTTAGTGAGGCATGAGGAGATAAAAAAAGAATGTGTAGTATTTAACGCCCGCTTTTACTGCATACGGCACCGCAGGCGGTCCATGAGGTGATGGTATCATGAAAGTGTCTAATGTGCATTCCTGGGTGTGACAGTTCAATGAAGGCAGAACATCGTGTGACCACAAACCAAGACAGTTGCAGACATCCCCTCCAAAATTGGCATTTCTGTGGGATCTCTGCACACAATCCTGCATGAAGATCTGAAAATGCTCATTCGGTGATCCTTTAAACCAACGTTCTCCACTCACTGGATCATGTCGTCAGACGGACTGGTGGGAGGCCCAATGCTCCGTTCATGTTCGTTTATTCTGGTAGCGATGGTCCTTCTGGTTTGTCCTATTCACAAGGAATGCCGTACACGCCCAGAACTTGGAATCCAGTTTGCCTTTCACTTGTTTCAACGTTAATGCAACCACAAAGTCTGGAATGGCAGAGCATTTTTTTATAATGACCATAGAACCAACTTTCGGGAGACAACCATATTGGCAAAATGCAAGTTACTGGGAGCGGAGAGTGAAGGAGGCTTTGGCCATTACCTCCGAGAGGGGCTCGCTTAATCGTGATGCTGGATTTAAGTTTTTTTCCTCTTGGAAACCGACTTTTTAATGGAAATCCGTCTACTTAAGAAGCACGGATAATCAATTTGATCAAGTTAAGTAGTTACGTTTCTTTGACCCAATTAACTGTCTCTGCTCACACCATCTCCTGGCCTGGCACTTAATTTCCTGAAAACAGTCTTTTGTTCAGTGATGCGAGTATTGATAGAGTTTTTTTCTTTGTTTATATCAGTGTTATATCCAGTGATTCTTTTGTTGTTATAACATTTATTAAACTAGAAGTAACTATGAAGAATATTGCCAAAGAAGAAGAGATGCTAATAAAGTATGTAAGAAGAAGAAACGAGAATATTGGAAAATGCGAATCCAAGAAATAGAAATATTGCCCCAGCAGAGTGAGATAAGGAAATTCTATACAGCATTGAAACAAATGAAACAAGGGAAACTGAATAGAATGAGAGAATGTTTAAGTAAAGAAGGAAATATTCTTGGATAAGATAAGGATATATTGCAAAGATGGGTCGAATACTACAAAGAGTTGTTAAATAAGGAGCAAACAATAAATAATCTGGAACAAGGAGGGAATGGAAATGAAAGAATAGAAGAAGAACAAGAAGAAGAAGAAGAAGAAGAAGAAGAAGAAGAAGAAGAAGAAGAAGAAGAAGAAGAAGAAGAAGAAGAAGAAGAAGAAGAAGAAGAAGAAGAAGAAGAAGAAGAAGAAGAAGAAGAAGAAGAAGAAGAAGAAGAAGAAGAAGAAGAAGAAGAAGAAGAAGAAGAAGAAGAAGAAGAAGAAGAAGAAGAAGAAGAAGAAGAAGAAGAAGAAGAAGAAGAACAGCCGGATATTTGGGATGTTAGAATAGCAATACAGAACTTGAAGAATAATAAAACACCAGGAGAAGATGACATAATTGCTGAGCTAATTAAATATGGTGGAAATGGAATTATGAAAGCAATACATAAGTTAATAATAGAAATATGGAGGAAAGAACAGATGCCTGAAAGTTGGAAGACAGGCGTAATATGCCCAATATACAAAAAGGGTAATAAATATCAATGTCATAATTATAGGAGAATTATATTACTCAATGTAGTATATAAAATATTTTCAAGTATTTTAAATGATAAAGCTAAAAGCATATGGAAAGTGTATTAGGTGAGTACCAATGTGGATTTAGAAGTGACAAGAGCACAATAAACCAGATATTTGTAATAAGACTAATAATGGAAAAATTCTACGAGCATGGTATAGACTTACACCTCCTGTTTATTGACTTCAAGCATGCATTTGATTCAATTGATAGAGAAGCCCTCTATAAAGCTCTGCAAAGTTTTAAAATGCAACCAAAAATAATAAGGCTAATAAAAATGACAATGGAAGTACAAAAGCCAAAGTGAAAGTAATGAATAAAATGAGTCGAGATTTTGATTATAATGCAGGAGCAAGACAAGGTGATGGACTGTCTGCAACTCTATTCAGCCTAGCCCTGCACAGAGCAATAGAAAAACTTGATTCTAAAGGTACGATATCCTTTAAGTCCTGTCAAATATATGCATATGCAGATGACGTAGTGATCGTGACAAGAGATAAAAAAACGTTAGTTGAAGTTTATGAAGAATTAGAAAGAAGGTCTAAAGAAATAGGATTATAAGTAAACGAGAAAAAAACTAAATACATAAAAATGACAGCAGATAAAAGCAAAAGAACAATTTCAAATCTAGTAGTTATAGACAAAACGTTTGAAGGGGTATCCGAATTTAGATATTTAGGAGCACTTGTAAACAATGATAATACTTTAAACGAGTGCATAAAAGAAAGATTCCAAAGTGGAAATGCATCATATTATGCAAATTTATCACTATTAAAAATAGGTTTATTAGTAGAGGGACAAAATACAAGATTTATAAAACCCTGATAAGACCAATAGGAACATACGCTGCTGAAACTTGGACCCTAAACAATGCAGATGAAGAAATACTTCGAAGATTTGAAAGGAAAATATTAAGACGAATCTTTGGACCTGTAAAAGATAAATATCAGTGGAGAATAAGACATAGTCATGAAATAGAAGAATTAATAAATAAGCAAGGTATTGTGAAATTTATAAAAGCACAAAGGACAAGATGGCTAGGGCATATAGAGAGAATGACGGAAGATAGAATGCCAAATATATATATATATATTGAAAGGAAGATTGTATAATAGAAGAAAAAAAGGAATACCGAGAACAAGGTGGTTAGATGATGTAATGGAGGACCTAAGAACGATCGGAATCAGAGACTGGAAAGGTACAGCGGAAGACAGAGATGTGTGGAGGAGGATCGTGCAGGAGGCCAAGGCCCACCAATATGCTGATGATGGGAGAGGTGTACACTCCCGAAACGTCGATTTCTAATCGTCTTTTCACCTGTCTTGCTTCTCGGGGACAACTTGAGCACATTCGTCTCCAGGAAAGCTTCAGGTTTTATTTTAATAAAAGCTTGGTTACAAATTAGTGTCAATGTGGATTACACTTTTCAAAAATTTGTAGAGTACGCAAAATGTAATCGTAAACTTCAAGTTGAAGCCAAAGGATTAGAAAAGTACACTTTCAAGTAAGGTCCATGTATTTGTAATAATTATGTTGGTTTTTGTTTATTATATGTCGAACTAGTTTAGGAAACTATTAATAATTAAATATTTATAAACATAGTCTCCCGTATTTTGAAGAAACGTGTTGGCAACTCTAGTTGCCTACGTTGTGACCATTTGATCATATTTACTAACATTGAGCATATAACTGTATTTTAAATAAATATTTAAACACATTATTGATAAACTAATAAAATTTTCAATATAGAATGTTTACAACTTCTTTGGAGATACCGCAGTACTTGGTGATTGCTGGCCTAGTAGCATTCAAAGACAAATGTCATCCCGTTTGAAGGTCATATTAATATATTTCTCATACGCACACCAATCACGGCCTTATAGCTTTCATTGCGTATTAAATTACAACAAACACTATAAACTAGTACGCTTAGTGCCTACTTGAGATATGTTTAGTGCATGTCTAAGTAACATGAAGAAGTCCTGGAGTAGAGAGTATGTGGAGCACTCATGCACGCAATCCGGGCCGGGTTATAAAACGGTCGCGTGTTCACTATTGCCTAACGTTACGACAATTGACGTACTAGATGCCAGCTTCTGCAGTGAAGAGACACGACCTGTATATATCCAAACTCTTGGCTGACACACATTTACTATTCAATGCTCGACCAATATCTTTGTTTAAGTCCAAAACAATCTTCTATCCCACTTTTTCCCTTCGTAGAGGGTGGCATCAACTTTATTGTGTATTGATCCAAATTCATTTCGCTGCATTTCACGGTCCGGCAAGTTGATTTAAACAACTGAATGTTCTCACACTGACTTAAATTGTTAAAAACATTTCAACCAAAATGATATAGAAAGCTTTTCTCCTCTACAATACAATATTTTCTCTATGTACTTTATGATTTTGAAAAACAGCCTTTTTAAATATTTTAATGCACACTGTATACAGTTTCAAATTTTTGTTATTCTTTATTACATTTCTTTTATTCGTTGCTTAAATGTTTTACCCTCGTTTGCATTCTTTTCCATTTGAAAAAATAGACGAATATGTATATTTAAACATTTTCTTGTAATGGCAATCCTGATTTGGGACAACCAATACTAACAATATATTTTGTGCGTGGGAATGCTCCGAAAAAATTAAATCGCTTTTAACATGCGACTTAGACAGATGAAATTAGTTTAATAACAATAAACTATCGATAAGTTTTAATAAGTCGTTCAAGTTTTCCAACATTATTTACATATAGTACAGTATAGTCTGACCATCCGTACAGCGTAACCTTTCACTTGTCTGACGAATGGGTACAGTTGTTGTGGAAGGTAGCTCGGTTAAGAGATTTCAGAGAAAATGAGAATATAGTACAATACCGTCTGATCATCAGTACAGAGTACGTGTTACCTATCTGACCAACGAGTAAAGTTGTTATGAAAGAGCGCTCGGTTTAGAGAGATAAGTGAATACGAGAATATGGTACAGCACAGTCTGACCATCAGTACAGCGTACGTATAAACAGTCTGCCAAATGAGTACAGTTGTTATGTGAGGTCGCTCGGTTTAGAGAGATCAGAGAAGACGGGAATATAGAACAGTACAGTCTGACCATCAGTACAGCGTAGGTATAACCAGTCTGCCAAATGAGTACAGTTGTTATGTGAGGTCGCTCGGTTTAGAGAGATCAGAGAAGACGGGAATATAGTACAGTACAGTCTGACCATCAGTACAGCGAACGTATAACCAGTCTGCCAAATGAGTACAGAGGTCGGTCGGTTCAGAGAGATCAGAGAAGACGGTAATATAGAACAGAACAGTCTGACCCTTAATAAAGCGTACGTATTACCTGTCTCACGAATGAGTAGCTATGGAAGGTCACTCGGTTTAGAGAGATTAGAGAAGGCGATAATATAGTACAGTACAGTCTGACCATCAATACAGCGTACGTATTACCTCTCTGACGAATGAGTACAGTTGTAATGTGAGATCGCTCGGTTTAGAGAGATCAGAAAAGGCGATAATATAGTACAGTACAGTCTGACCATCAATACAGAGTACGTATTACCTCTCTGACGAATGACCACAGTTGTAATGTGAGATCGCTCGGTTTAGAGAGATCAGAGAAGGCGATAATATAGTACAGTACAGTCTGACCATCAATACAGCGTACGTATTACCTCTCTGACGAATGAGTACAGTTGTAATGTGAGATCGCTCGGTTTAGAGAGATCAGAGAAAACGAGAATATAGTACAGTACAGTCTGACCATAAATGCAGCGTACGTATTACCTCTCCGACGAATGAGTACAGTTGTAATGTGAGATCGCTTGGTTTAGAGAGATCAGAGAAGACGAGAATATAGTACAGTACAGTCTGACCATAAGTGCAGCGTACGTATTACCCCTCTGACGAATGAGTACAGTTGTAATATAAGATTGCTGGGTTTAGAGAGATCAGAGAAGACGAGAATATAGTACAGTACAGTCTGACCATAATTACAGCGTACGTATAACCTCTCTGACGTATGAGTGCAGTTGTAATATACGATTGCTGGGTTTAGGGAGATCAGAGAAGACGAGAATATAGTACAGTACAGTCTGACCATAAGTGCAGTGTATGTATTACCCCTCCTACGAATGAGTACAGTTGTAATATAAGATTGCTGGGTTTAGAGAGATCAGAGAAAACGAGAAAATTTTACAGTACAGTCTGACCGTAAGTGCAGCGTACGTATTAACCCTCTGACGAATGAGTGCAGTTGTAATATAAGATTTCTGGGTTTAGAGAGATCAGAGAAGACGAGAATATAGTACGGTACAGTCTGACCATAAGTGCAGTGTATGTATTACCCCTCTGACGAATGAGTAAAGTCTGTTTAGCCAACGTGTGTGCAGTTCCCAGTCAAAGGGACCTCAGAGAACCTGACCTATCCGCCCACTAATGACCGTCATAAATCTATCTCCACACTTCAGAAATGGAACACTGACGTTGGGGACCAACAGCAACCCAGATTTTCTGAAAATGACAGTTGCATGTCTACTCCGCGTGGAGTATCAGTTGCCAAAGTTCCAACTTCCAGTTGTTCTGTTTCATGAGGTGCAGATGGTGATGTTAAAATGTTGCAACCCTGTAGAGGGGACCGTCAGGAGGAGGGTCCATGTTGCAAAACGATTATGAGGGTTCCTCAAAGAAAGCGGCCGCCGTGCTCTTGCGTTGAGTAGACAGACTTTACAGCTGTAATATAAGATGGCTGGGTTCAGAGAGATCAGAGGAGACGAGAATATAGTACAGTACTGTCTGACCATAAGTGCAGCGTACCTATTACCTGCGAGGCAAATGTTTACAGTGGATACGACAGATCGCTTGGTTTAGAGAGATCAGAGAAGTCGAGAATATAGCACAGTACTGTCTAACCATAAGCACATCGTACGTATTACCTCTCTGACGAATGAGTATAAGTTGTAATATAAGATTGATGTGTTTAGAGAGATCAGAGAAGACGAGAATATAGTACAGTACAGTCTGGCCATAGATACAGCGTACGTATTACCTGCGTGGCAAATGTTTACAGTTGTTACGAGAGATTGGTTTGTTTACAGAGATCAGAGAAGGCGAGAATATAGTACAGTACTGTCTGACCATAAGTGCAGCGTACGTATTACCTGTGTGGTAAATGTTTACAGTTGTTGCGCGAGATCGCTTGGTTCAGAGAGATCAGAGAAGACGAGAATATAGTACAGTACTGTCTGACCGTAAGTAGAGCGTACGTATTACCTGCGTGGCAAAAGTTTACAGTTGTTACGAGAGATCGCTTGGTTTAGAGAATTCGGAGAAGACGAGAATATAGCACAGTACTGTCTAACCATAAGCACATCGTACGTATTACCTCTCTGACGAATGAGTACAGTTGTAATATAAGATTGCTGTGTTTAGAGAGATCAGAGAAGACGAGAATATAGTACAGTACTGTCTGACCATAAATACAGCGTACGCATTACCTGCGTGGCAAATGTTTGCAGCTGTTACGAGAAATCGCTTGGTTTAGAGAGATCAGAGAAGACGAGAATAAAGTACAGTGCAGTCTGACCATAAGTGCAGCGTACGTATTGCCTCTCTGACGAATGAGTACAGTTGTAATGTGAGATTGCTCGGTTCAGAGAGATCAGAGAAGACGAGAATATAGTAGAGTACACTCTGACCATCAATACAGCGTACGTACTGATATACCTGACAAATGAGTGGAGTTGTTATGGAGGTCGCACCAAACTGAGCGGAACGTTCTGGAATTTCAATTTCTTATCACTAGATGCGCAGATGTTAAAATTTTATTCCTAATTGCTGTTTTTGGCAGTAATTTTCGACATTTTTTTTCAGTCGACGTGAAAATGCAGTACACATTATCAAGGACTCTCCCTCGTGAAGCAATACTGGATTACGAACTCAATTACAGCTACTCAAAGGGCATACGAGAGAGAATTAGTGTTCGCAATCTTTCCAAAAGAAACGCAATACTGGGACTGGTAAACAATTTGGAAACAACTGGATCTCTGGCAAGCATCGTTCATCTAGACTTCCAACTGTTGTTAATGACGTAAGAGCATGACTGGGGCAGTCACCCAAAATATCATTAAGCCGTCTGACGCAGAAGACAGGGTACGCCTGCTCAATATGTCAGAGAGCTGCGAAGAGTTCAGACCTAAAGCCATATAGGGTTAATGTTGTACATAAGCTACAAGAACCAGATAAGGATAAAAGATGGAATTACTCTCATTGGTGGCAGACGATCATTGTGCAAAAGCCTGCTATATTGTCCATCACATGGTTCACAGATAAATAGTTGTTATTAGGAAATAAAAGGAGATAGGCTATTTTCTTTGTGATGAATTTCGTGAAGGACGCCTATGAACTATTGTTACTGCTGAAAATATTGCCACTTTTCTTAAAATCTTGAAGAATCTCAATGGATATGTTATGAAATTACTCAAATATGTGGGATATTGGGCATTGGAATGACTCCAGTGTAGAACATTTTACATCAGCAGTTGGAGGTGAGAAAACGTTGCCGTCAATGTACTCCAGAAAAACTGATTCCCGATCAGAAGCAATAACTCACTGATTTGTGCAGAAAAGCTCTAGAAACATTCCAAGGTGGTACTTCAAATTTCGTTCGGATTTTGGTCTCTAGTGGTTAACCTTGGATTTACTATTATAATTCTGAAAATGAAAAGTCAATCAGTGCAATGGTTCTTCCGAATAGAACCTAAACTGATTGTGGTTACCACCCTCCTAGAGGAATGGCTGAATTGAAGGAACTACAGGAAGCTACGGATCACAAAGTTGGTTGAACATTTCCAAAACTTTTGGATTCAAAGACCCGTCTCTCTGTGGCAGGAACTGCTTAGAGGAAGATATGAATAAGCTGTCTTTTTTGTCGAGGAATCCTCTCTTTTTAAGGAAGTATCTGCACTCTCCACACGACACCAACATTTGCCATGAAAACAAGTAGCTTATCTGAAATATAAGAAAACGGAGGTAAGGGAAATGTAAAGAAACCTCCTCAGCATTGGCCCACCGACCAGGAAAAAACCATAAAAGCCTAAGGTCAAAATGGCCATGAAAACGAATGCCAACCTCACGCGTTAATTCTAACCAATCTCAGTAGTAAAGTGTTCGATCCGGCGGTTTGACCTTGAATAACCTTTAAGTTCATGCCATTTGATCTTGAAGGTCATGCCATTTGAACTTGAAAAAAGTAACGCAAAATTTTGGGTTTTGCTGTGGGAAATGCTATTTTGTATGGTTTTGACTCTCTGCATCTGCCACCCACCCCCGCGCACCCCCGCGTACCCCCACTCTACCCGCGCGAGCCGACGCACCCTTTTGACTTCCTGCATCCCCCGACGCACTCCCGCGCAACACGACGCACTTGACCCTCTGCATCTGCCACCCACCCCCGGCGCACCCCTATGCACCCTCTTCACTTTCTGCATCCGTCGACGCACTCCCGCGCACCACCACCCTAACTGCGCAACCCCTCTTTACTTCCTGCATCCCTAGAAGCACTCCTGCGCACCCGATACACCCTCTTGACTTCCTGCATCCTTTGACGCACCCCCGCTCAACCCGACGCACCCTCTTGAATCTCTGCCTGCCCCAGGCACCCCTTGCACCTTCCGGACAGGCTGCATCCCTTGCACTGGCTTCATCCTCCGTTGACGAACTGATTAGCCTGGCGGATGCTGGAGTGGGTAATGGGAAAAAGGGGTTATCTTTTTAGTTTTATTAAGAATACAATGGAATAAAGGTTATGTGACTTTAGGAGAGGGAATGGAGACTGACAAGTGTCTAGTTGGGCGGACAAGGATCAAAAGGAAGAAATTCAGGTGAGTACATTATTGAAACTGAGGCAGGAAGTGACGTGTAAGGTTTTGATTGGTTAAAATAAGAATGTTTTTGATTGGCCCTTGCAGAGCCGGAGGTCGACCAGCTTGAAACTAGATCAGTGGCGGTTGGGTCGATGGTTCCCGCTTTGCTAATAACTGCTTAAATTGCATAAATGTTAAAAAATTTTAAAAATCTAAAGTTTCAAAAAATTGCTAATAATAAAAAAATTCTGCCTTCCACCAAGACAGATACCATAACCACCTGAATTGGCCTCCAATGCGCGCTGCCTTCCCCCCAACTTTTATACTCGAATTTACGTAACCAAAACACGCACGCATGCTTGACAGCGTGAGAACTGCAGTGTCAAATAATTGTACAATGAGGCAGTTACCTATATCGAAATTGGGTAAATTTCTGCAATGTTTGAGGTCTTGGCCTTTAACTGGAATGTCCGGTATTGTAGAAGAACACAGATTGCTTGTGTGTGCATTCCATTCGTTTAAAAAGAGTCAGACTTCCGGGTTACAGAAAAAACGCAAAATTGCAAAATTGTCCTACTCCAGGCGCTAAGGATATGTGAGCGTGTAGTTTGCTGTTTCAGCTTATGCCATTCAGTGGAAATATACAATAACATTAAGCTGCATTAACATGAATCTCTCACCTGGCTTTAAAGTAAAACCTTCACATGAGTGTCGCTTCCCGTTCTTCCCATTTACACATTTACATGAATGATGCTCCTTGTTCTCCTAATTAGCACTCTCACAAGTGGTATTGGGGACTTATTTAGAGGATTTTGGTGCGTATTTCCTTGCTTTTTGAAGTATTGAGTGCTTCTTACGGGTGCATTTAGGCTCATTTGCTTTATTTGGAGCCTTCGTGGGGTGTATTTCGTACATTTTTGGTGTACCTAGGGGCAATTTCGACGTATTTAGTGGGTATTTTTGTGCAACGTACAGGCCTTTGTAGGGTATTCAATAGTTTGCTGTTTCGGCTTATGCCATTCAGCGGAAATATACAATAACATTAAGCTGCATTAACATGAATCTCTCACCTGTCTTATAAGTTACACCTTCACATGAGCGTCGCTTCTCGTTCTTCCCATTTACACATTTACATGAATGACGCTTTTTGTTCTCCTAATTAACACTCCCACAAGTGGTATTGGGGACTTATTTAGAAGACTTTGGTACATATTTCCTTGCTTTTTGAAGTATTATTTGCTTCTTAGGGGTGTATTTAGGTCTCTTTGCTTTATTTGGAGGCTTCGTGGGGTGTATTTCGCATATTTTTGGTGTACTTAGCGGCAATTTCGACGTATTTACTGGGTATTTTTGTGCAATGTAGAGGCCTTTGAAGGGTATTCAAAGCCTTTTTGGTGTATCTAGTAGCTTTTGAGGCCCATTTAGAGTTTTTTGAGAGGTATTTTCTGGCTTTTGTTGTAACTTAGGGATTTCGGAAGCGTTTTTCGAGGGTTTTTGTGATGTATTTACTTACTTTTTGAGAAATTTAGGGCTTATGTAAAGTGTATTTATGCCTTTTTGTCTGTATTTGGGAACTTATTGGTGTGTGTTTGGCATACGTAGAGTGTTTTGGGGAATCTAGGGGCTTTTTGTGCGTAATTAGGGGATTTTACGAAGTATTTAGTGGTTTTATAGTGTAATTTAGTGACATTGGGGACCTATCACGCGTGCAAAAACAGCTGATTAACGATAGGGATAATATTTGAAAGAATAATTTCGCAACAGTGGCTTACGGTTGCATTTAGGGGTCTTTTGAAGTGTATTTTCTGCATGTAGGTTGAACTTAGGGGCTTGAGGGAGTGCATTTGTATTTGAAAATAGGAATAATGTTTATATTTGTGAATGGAGGTAATTGGATAATTTCAAGAATAATAAAACAAGTTTATGTTCTGAAACTCTCTTTTGTTGATTTCATTGTACATTAGCTTCATTTTCTTTCTCCCTTTCCCACTTCCTGAATAGCCAGATTTTTTAAAGAATTCGTTTAAATTGTTTAAGTGCCTTTCAATATACGGCAATAGACGTTTTAAATTTCTTATAGCCACAAGATTTAAAGATATTTCATAATCATTTAGACAATTATTTATATAATGCGCTGAATTTGAAAGAATTACAATACTATTATATGCATACACTACATTATCACAATACTCTGCAACTGAAAATTTTTGCTCATGTAGTGGATACTCTTCAATACTTTCAATGTTCTTAGATATTATATCCCAATCCGTATTTTTATATAAACGAAGGAATTATCACTTTCACGCTTTATGAAGAGGGAGGGCATGTCGTAGTACAAGCCGATGTTGACTGTGTGCGCGGGTGATACGGTGACGTCATCAAAAATATTGAGACGATTCTGGATTTTCCGGTGGCTGGTCATGTGATACTTCAATGATTAAGAAGAGTGAATGTTCGTCACTTGCAAGCCTCATCTCACTATTACGCTTCTGCTTTTTTGGGATATTCTTGCTTCTTCTCTTCCGCACTATGCTTGGTGTTCTATAACATATATTAAAAGGATCGTTAGAGTCATCCTAAAATATATATATATTTTTTTTTCATTAGCTAAAGAAAAAGCAAAACAAACATACATCTATTAGGGAATCCTATAAAGGTTAAAAAATTATCAAGAAATGTAATACGTACCTTCAGCTTTTGCCTGTTTTCTGAGAACGTCTGCGGTGAACAATCTGGAGTCTTTTGATTTAGCCAGTTCTCAACCTTCCTGGCATTCTCCTCGTGATGCATATCATTAGGTAGCGAAGCCAGATCCTCATCCAAAGGTAGAGTATCCCGATCAGCAATTGGATATTCCACTATATCAATGTTATGTCCATTAGGGAACAGGTCTTCCACACACACTGGAAACTTATGCTCAATCATTCGGAATCTACAATAAACAAAATACGTTTAGGTTACTCTCGCTCGAATAAGTAGGTGAAATAAAATCATAGAAAACATAATTCTCTTTTTATGTGTATTTACTCGAGCTTTCTGTTCTTTCGTTAGTACTCTTCACAATAGTCATTGCATAGGAAGTATGACGACATGCGATCGTGCTCTGATGGATTGATACATAATACTGAATGCGTGTACCCAACGCATGATTCCGTACCGCATTCCATTATATGCTTTGCTGCAAACACATCAACACCATCGGCACCACCAGCTTGCATGGGTGTTCCTCCAAAAGTATCAAACAATATTACAAATTAGATGTTTGTATTAAGAAGGAATGTCATAAATTGTATTAAAGAAGGAATACTACTTACTGGTTTCCTAATTGGTACACCTAACAGTTTTCTGTACACACGGAAAAAGCTCGTCATCTGATCATGATGTGAAGGTTCTTGGCATAAAATTCTATGCATTACGCCATTACACGTTTCGGTGTGGAAATGCTTGTAATGACTCGCTTCCAACGCACACTCGCTCCAATTTTCTGAACTATTACACATTTTTCTCTTTGCTATGCAACTCCCGAATACCAAATGACCACAAAAAGCTTGCTGTATAGCTGCCTGCTTGAATGCTTAAACCAGGTAGTGACGTCATATTCGAGTGGTCGGGGAGTCTGCATGAAGAAACCTGCTTTTTGCTGAGAAGACAACCCCGCTTTTACAGACCATTTTATATAGAAAATTGTCGGTTTTCTCACAATTGTCTCTAATGAGCTTCAGTAAAATACATGTTTCATCGATTCGATTCTTCTTAACTAACCACTGGGTTTTACGAGGATGGTCTGAAAATTATCCACCTAATAAATATACAAAACATTTTTCAGATTTTTTTATTTTTATTTTTTCATCATATTCTCCTTGTAACTACACATTTTCTCTCCGCGATGCTCCCATCTGTGGAACTCGTCCAAATAGTATTCGGCGTTTTTCGCTGCAAAATAATTGTTCATTGCCTCTTCATTTGACGGAGATCTCATCCCTCTGGGCGCAATTTTCAGATGAGGGAACAAAAAGAAGTCGCTTGGGGGCTTGATCTGGCGAGTAAGTCAAGCAGTTCAAATTATAATTCTTGGATTTTCGCCATTGCAACCACTGAGGTGTGAGACTGCGTTGTCTTGGTGAAACAGGATTTCCTTTTCTGCAAATTTGACCGTTATTCTGCAAGTTCCGCTTTTAGTTTCTGAATTAATGATGCGTAGTATGCTCCTGCAATGGTGTTTTCCTTTGTGAGGATAATCAATTTAAAATAACTTAATGGCTGTCCCAAAAAACAGTCGCCATCACTTTCCCAGCCGAACGAACAGTGGCTTAGGGTTGCATTTAGGGGTCTTTTGGAGTGCATTTCCTGCATTTAGGTAGACCTCAATACCCATTGAGAAAATAGAGTTTGGAGTGAAGAAGATGAGGCTAAGCGTATCTGCCCAAATATTCCCAATTACCATTTTTGGAAACGAAGATGCAGACCCAATGTTTTCCTGGTTTAAAAGCCTGGATCGCTGTTGAATAACGTCACACTCAAATAGTGGGGATTCTACAAGAAGGAACCTGTTTTGCCTGATTTGACTAGTTTATAGCGTCACATGATGTCAGATTCGAGGCGCATCTCGGGGTGTAGCCAAGATGAATCTCCCGGGTCATTGCGCCGCGCAGTCGCGCGCGCAGATGCACGCGTGCAAGAAACTGCTGATTAACGATAGGAATAATAATTGTAAGAATAATTTTGCAACAGTGGCTTAGGGTTGCAAATACCCAGTAAATATGTCGAAATTGCCCCTAAGTACACCAAAGATGTACGAAATACACCCCACGAAGCCTCCAAATAAAGCAAAGGGGCCTAAATACACCCCTAAGAAGCACTTAATACTTCAAAAAGCAAGGAAATACATACTAAATTTTATAAATAATTGTTTAAATGATTATGAAATATCTTTAAATCGTGTGGCTATAAGAAATTTAAAAGTCTATTGCCGTATATTGAAAGGCACTTAAACATTTTAATCGACTACTTTAAAGAATCTGGCTATTCAGGAAGTAGGAAAGGGAGAAAGAAAATGAAGCTAATGTACAATGAAATCAACAAAAGAGAGTTTTAGAACATAAACTTGCTTTATTATTCTTTAAATTATCCTATTACCTCCATTCACAAATATAAACATTATTCCTATTTTGAAATACGAATGCACTACCTCAAGCCCCTAGGTTTAACCTAAATGCAGAAAATGCACTCAAAAAGACACTAAATACCTCGCAAAATCCCCTAATTACGCCCCAAAAGCCCCTAGATTCAACAAAGCACCCTAAGTATGCCAAACACACCACACGAAATTCCCAAATACAGCAAAAAAGGCCTAAATAAACTTTAAATAAGCCCTAATTTTCTCAAAAAGTGGGTAAATACATCTCAAAACCCCCCAAAAGATGTTTTCGAAACCCCGAAGTTACAACAAAAGCCAGCAAATACCTCTCAAAGACCTCTAAATGCGACTCAAAAGCTACTAGTTACAAAAAAGGCTCTGAATAACCTTCAAAGGCCTCTACATTGCACAAAAATAACCAGTAAATACGTCAAAATTGCCGTTAAGTACACCAAAAATGTGCAAAATACACCTTAAGAAGCCTCCAAATATAGCAAAGGGACCTAAATACACCCCTAAGAAGCACTTAGTACGTCAAAAAGCAAGAAAGTGTATACCAAAATCCTCTAAATATGTCCCCAATACCACTTGTGAGAGTGCTAATTAGGAGAACATATAGCCTCATTCGTGTAAATGTGCAAATGCGAAGAAAGAGAAGCGACACTCATGTGAAGGTTTTACTTAAAATCAAGGTGAGAGATTCATGTTAATGCAGCTTAATGTTATTGTATATTTCCGCTGAATGGCATAAGCCGAAACAGCAAACTATTGAATACCATACTAAGGCCTCTACATTGCACAAAAATACCCAGTAAATACGCCGAAATTGCCCCTAAGTACACCAGAAATGTACGAAATACACTTCACCATGCCTCCAAGTAAGGCAAAGGAGCCTAAATACACCCCTAAGAAGCACTCAATACTTCAAAAAGCAAGGAAATACGCACCAAAATCCTCTAAATAAGTCCCCAATACCACTTGTGAGAGTGCTATTTAGGAGAACAAGGAGCATCATTCATGTAAATGTGTAAATGGGAAGAACGAGAAGCGACACTCATGTGAAGGTTTAACTTAAAAGCCAAGTGAGAGATTCCTGTTAATGCAGCTTAATGTTATGGTATATTTCCGCTGAATGGCATAAGCTGAAACAGCAAACTACACGCTCAGATATCCGTAGCGCCTGGAGTAGGACAATTTTGCAATTTTGCGTTTTTTCTGTATCCCGGAAGTCTGACTCTTTTTAAAAGGATGGAATGTACACACAAGCAATTTTCTTTCTTCTAGAATACCGGACGTTCCAGTTAAAGGCCAAACATTGCAGAAATTTATCCAATTTCAAAATAGGTAACTGCCTCATTGCACAATTATTTGACACTGCAGTTCTCACGCTATCAAGCATGCGTGTGTGTTTTAGTTACGTAATTCGAGTATAAAAGTTGGGGGGAAGACAGCGCGCATTGGAGGCCAATTCAGGTAATTATCGTATCTGTCTTGGTGGATGGCAGATCAAAACCGGAGGGAAGAATTTTTTTTAATATTAGCAATTTTTGAAACTTTAGATTTTTTAATGTTTTTAAATTTTATGGAATTTTAGACAGTTTTAGGAGCCAAAAGAACAGTGGCTTAGGGTTGCATTTAGGGAAGATAATATACCAAAAGGAATGAGCGGACTTAAGCAAAGACAGAACCATCGACCCAATACGCCACTGATCTAGTTTCAAGCTGGTCGACCTCCGGCTCTGCATGGACTAATCAAAAACATTCTTATTTTAACCAATCAAAACCTTACTCGTCACTTCCTGCCCCAGTTTCAATAATGTACTCACTTGAATTTCTTCCTTTTGATCCTTGGCCGCCCAACTAGACACTTTTCAGTCTCCATTCCCTCTCCTAAAGTCACGTAACATTTATTCCAATGTATTCCTAATAAAAATAAAAAATAACCCCGTTTTCCCATTACCTACTCCAGCATCCGCCAGGCTAATCAGTTCGTCAACGGAGGATGAAGCCAGTGCAAGGGATGCAGTTTGTCAGTAGGGTGCACGGGGTGCCTGGAGGATCCAGAGGTTCAAGAGGGTGCGTCGGGTTGCGCGGGTCTGCGTCAAGGGATGCAGGAGGTCAAGAGGTTCTATCGGGTGCGCGGAAGTGCGTTGAGGGATGCAGGAAGTCAAGAGGGCTTGCGCCGGGAGGGTGGTGGTTCGTGCGAGTGCGTCGAGGGATGCAGAAAGTCAAAAGCGTGATTAGGGTTGCGCGAGGGTGCGTCGAGGGATGCAGGAAGTCAAGAGGGTGTATCGGGTGCGCGGGATTGCGTCGAGGGATGCAGGAAGTCAAGAGGGTACAACGGGTGCGCAGGTAGGGTGGTGGTGCGCGGGAGTGCGTCGAGGGATGCAGAAAGTCAAGAGGGTGCATAGGGGTGCGCCGGGGGTGGGTGGCAGATGCAGAGGTCAAGTGCGTCGGGTTGTGCGGGAGTGGGTCGGGGGATGCAGGAAGTCAAGAGGGAGCGTCGGGTCGCGTGGTTAGAGTTGGGGTACGCGGGGGTGCGCCGGGGGTGGGTGGCAGATGCAGAGTCAACACCATACAAAATAGCATTTCCGACACCAAAACCCAAAATATTGCGTGACGTTTTTCAAGGTCAAATGGCATGACCTTCAAGGTCAAATTGCATGAACTTAAAGGTCATTCAAGGTCAAACCGCCGGAACTTCAAGGTCAAACCGCCGGATCCAACACTTTACTACAAATCTCTCTCAGTGGTTTACTTCCATATATTTGTTATTCTGTTGCAACACTATTTAATTAAAAATTATTAATTTTATGACAAATAATTGTTTCTTAGAACGAAGTTCTAAGCTGCGAATGTGCAGAAACTGAAATGTAACGACTGGTGTTTTGCATCGGTATGAAAATGTTTTTCCTGTTTTTCCTCAGAGGACTCGTGACTAGAACACCGCCAGTAAGCCCGGAAACTTCTACATATTACTGGATAGAGGTCGGCCGTGAAAGCCTAAGTTGTTGCATTAGAAATAAATGCTTTATTGGACTAATTGAAAATTTAGAACAAACGGTATTCCTACGACATTACGCAAATAAACACTGCAGTAGCCAGGTAATGCAGAGAAAACTCTCTTTTGACGTATAAAAGTGATAAACTATTTTAAGGATGGATCAAAGGAGATATACCTCTTTTGGCCTATCCCCAGGGAATGTGTAATCCCCCAGGTCGTAAGGGAGCCGGTTGTACGAACCCCCAAATTGCAGTTTTGGTTTGTAGCGTTTAGTAACTCTGACATCTGCTGTCATATCTCTTTCCGTCCGGCCACACTTCGTACCCTCTCGCCTAACGCTCCCTCCGTTGGGCCTTGGTAAAGAGTAAGCCTAAAGATCTGCCATAGATTAGAAGTTAAATCCGTTGTAATGGTCATTGGGCTACATCTTAGCTAACGTTACTGGAGTAAATTTAGTACCTATTTTTTTTTTTTTTTTTCAGATTACAACGGGCTACATTTTATGGCATTTTACCTTTCGGCTAGTGACAAAACACAACTTCATCTTTAGATACATCTCAGCCAAAAATAAATATGAAGCCAAACCTAAAATGTAGTGCAATTGGAAGCCTATTTTAATTTAGGTAAATAAAATAACAATTATAACTGATTAGATGATTCGTAATTAAGCATTTGAGGTTAAAAGAATAAATAGGCTACCAAAAACCGTCGCACGAGTAATGTGGTTAACTCTTATTTTGGCGCCTTTCACAGTTTGCTACGAACTGGCTTATGCACGATGATTATAGAGATGTGGGGACCTCAAGTATATGTAGTCCAAATTATTTAATTACCAACAGACAAGAAAAATACAAATACATTAACTCACGCACATTAAAGGAGTAGTTTACGAAAATGGGTTGCAATTGAGAGCCGACATAAATTATAGAATGTATTGAAAGGAAAGCTATAATGCTAAGATTTAAGACGATATAAATCATGAAAAAAGTTTAAACACTTATGATTATATGTAATAAAACCACAATCCAAAATATCCAATTAATTTCTGACTTGGTAAGAATAATTATAATACTTAAGTATAAAGGTTGTCCACTCTCATATTTAAGATGGCTAACGTAAATTGAAAAAAATTATTGTGATCTATGCACTCGCATGATTTTCTCTACGCATTCATGTTAAGAATTTTCTTCGGAACCCCTATTCTTCTATTTCAGGTTGTGATAGATGTTTACAGAAATAGCCTTATAGCATGTTCTCTCCCGGAAACAATAGGAATAGGACAATACACTAGGCTTAAGCTATGGTAATATTAAGCTTTTTTTAAGTTTTCAAATAGGTGGATAGGACGGCAAGATCCTGTGCAATGGCCAGCTCGGTCCCCAGTCTTGATGTCAGAGTTTTTTCTCTGGGGCACAGTAAAAGATAGAGTGTAGCAAGAAGCCCAACGACAGTAGAGGATATGCAACATCGTGTTCTGTGACGTGTGCGGAAATATCTGTAGAAGCACTGCAATCTGTGGAACACTCTCTTGTTACCAGATTCGAAAGTTATATTGATGCAAACGGGTGCATCTTCCATGCCGGATGTAATGCACAAAAATGAAGTTTCTGAGAGCTGTAACCACTAGCAAATGCGTTTAGAAAAGCGGAACTAATGTGTAATCACTAATTTTAGCTCTAGTTGTCATGTTGCTATATTTAACAGATATGTTCCGTTTTTAAAAAACGCAATTTGGTGTTGGAAGTATTATTTGTTTACCTATATGGATTGTGCATACTTACTCATTGTGTGAGCTCCTGACATACGTACATTCCTGGCCAAATGTAGTTTTCATATTTTGTTTCATTTCGGAGATATTTGAGATGGCAGATGTAGGTGGGACACTATATATATATATATATATATATATATATATATATATATATATATATATCCCAGCGAAATTTCTACCGCTAATAAAATTTGTCTAAACTTATATATATAAATAAAATAAATGCAGAATACTTAGCTATTTATTCTGCAATTGTGGGTGAAGTTTAAGTATGACGCAGTTAAAATAAGCTATTAACTTAGAGATTTCTGTTAAATATTATACTTGATATATTTTGTGGTGCGTAAATATATAAAGGTGATGGCTTTCCGACGCGCGAACACGCGACGTCATTGTCCATGAGAGAAACAGGGAAACTCCAGTTTGACTCCGCTAACTTCCAACGACTGCCCTTGAGATACATTTTTTGTCATTGAAAGGCCAAATATTCCCCAATATTTTAAAATTTATGTGGTCAAATATTTATAGTCTTATGCGTTCAGAAATTAATTTTTTGCCTAATCTTCGAAAGGCATATATCAGACTACATAAACAAATTTCATTCTTGATAACTAACGATAAACATTGTTTAATAAAATATGGTAAGTGAAATTACTTTGAAGATTTTGGCAAGGAGTAGAATATGTTTCTACTTTGTAATGCTTCTGTTTGTCAAAATAAAAGAAGGTGTATGTGTTCCATAAAACTTTGCGGGAGTATCTTTGTATTTAGGTAATAACCCAATCCATAATCACTTCAGGATTTTTTTCTCACCTCTCAAAACTTCCATCGACTTATAAAAATATTACAGAACTAGAATTAGGCAAATCGGTTCAGCCTTTCTCAAGTTTTTGTAAGACTTGTCTTTATTTAGCTTACAAATACTCATCTCAATATCTAGAGTTGCTTTATTGCTTATTGATTAATTAACTATTTTACATTTACAGAAAGATCGTCCACACTAAGGACAAATAATATGGCGAGCACATGAATATATTGTTCCATTCAGAATGTAGGACATAAAAATCTTGTAAAATGAAGTGTAGGTAACACTGATAATGTCGCTTTTTATAGGTTTTCAGTGAAACTTAGCTGATATTTAGTTTTTTAATCAACACTTACATGTACATAAAGAATTTAATTTTTCCCACTGTATCTCTTTTTGTTTCTTAATTACTAAAATTTATCGCTTACTTTATGATCGTATGCCTAACACAGTAAAACCGTTAAAATATTGTATTTTTCTAATCCCCTAATTTTATCAGATTATGACAAATAAATTTTTCATTCAATTCTATTTTACCAGTCTTAGTTCAAAAGAAAATATTTAAAATCTATTGCATTAAATTACTAAAATTTAATAAACTTATATAACCTTAATAATCAAAGGAAAACTTATCAAATATTTCATTGCTTGTGCTTTTGAAATCTATATTGGTATTTTTAATTGGAGTATCAATTTGATAAAAAATACTTTCTAAGAAACTCTAATTCATTGTCAAACAAATTCACATTTTCTTTTTAACTCACATTGAACTACATTAAACTACATCTGTAGAATTGCAGTACATGGCTTCCATTTTAAAGTGTGTAATAAAAAAAATGGTACATGAACCGAAATTGACGTGCAAATGTTTGTTGCGAAATATATCACATATTGAGGTGTAAAAAGACGACAGAATCACTGGCGGAATACGACAAAGAAATTTAATACTTCACTACTCACATGCACGAATGTTAGACCTACTATCATCAATTTTTAAACTACATTATATAGAAACACTTTTCTTTAATGTAAAAAGGCAAAATATAATTGCGATTTATAGCACCAGATATTTATACGGTCATGGAATACGAATGTCAATTTATTAAGATTTGTATTGCATTACATAGAAAATGAGGTTAGCTACAGTGCAGCAATCATTATTACACAAATATAACTATTTTTAACAAACACTTCACTTATGTTAAGAAAGTTAGGTCAAATTTCTTATTAATTGAGATCGATTTCATAAACAAATTGCTTGTATCATCAGGCAATTATCAATTAATAAGAAACGTTGATATCATTTTCTTAAGATCAGTGAAGTTTTTGTTTAAAACAGTTATATTTGTGTAATATGTATTGAATTTCAATGTAACATTCTTTTACGAATATACCTTGTTGATAAATTTTATAAATTCTGCTAAAGCTATAAATACATTTCTGAAATCTCTGATGTATTACCTATACATCAGGTCATCATGTAAACAAAATTTCTCCTCAATATCTGGAATACTTTTAAATTTATTAATTCCTTGATTGATATATACAAATATAATAATTTGTAACTTAAAACTTCACTTATCTGATAAGAGAAGTTTCATCATTTCTTATAAGATAAGTGAAGTTTTAAGTTACAGACTATTATATTTTTATATATTTGTTTACTTCACTGTTAATAGCTTCACAATTTGCGTATTTATTGTTTAATTGATAACTGTAATGTCAAGGAACAGTGACACATAAGACTAACAAAACTTAGCTTTTACTAGTATAACTATTTATTTTGACTGACGAATATCTGGTCAACTGTATCGATTAAATTTTGTGATTCTGTACTTCTGGAAGAGAAAATGTATAAACTAATGATAAACAATGTCTTTCACTATTTTTGGTGTTAACTATGTATCAAATAAATATTGCTCAAATAATAAGTGATGAAGAAAATGTATTCCTGACTCTTTATACTTGAACTGTTTTACGCTTGTCTGGAAATTTTGAGGTAAGTTTACTAATGTAGTAATATTAAACTACAAGCGAAATATTGCACGAAGAGAACTTCGTAACAACGATGATTTGTCCAACACATATTCCATTATGTGTTTCAGTGTACATACTAGCAAACTGTGTGATGAATTCCAGATGCTGAAGTGATGCTTCATGAGCAAAGCCATTATTTTGGTTTAATTTTTACATAAATATGAAACAAATCTAAGGAAAATCTTAGAAAACGATTTAATCACCTTACCTTTTTCTGCTACAGTTGAGATGCTCTGAAATTGCTCTCCTTCAAATAAAACCAGCAGAAAAAGGTGTAAGTTAAATCGCTGTTTCCTGAAGATACAGAAGATTATCACAAAAATCGATAAATAACTACACAGAAGCATAAAATCACAGGACAAAACAGCAAAAATATATTCCTTAAACTACAAATCATTAAACACAAATAAATTAACACAAAAGGTTACATAATCCACACTGAACGCTTTTATATCTGGTAGCTAAATATTGATATTGAATTATTACATTGCAAACATTTACATATATACATTTGCTATTATAACTCACCTAGAAGTTCTTTCACAGTGATAGCAAATTAATATTGTGACTTTGTGGGTTCGTGAAATGAAAAGTCTAATTTCACCACTCAAAAATGTTCTTTATTTCCACCGACTTACAGTTAAACACTTGCCAATTACACAAAATTGCGTACTGCACACAATTACGATTCACCAGTTCGTCCGTTACAATTTCACTTGTACTCGCGATTACATCAACTCCGATGCGCATATACAGTTACGTACAGTCTTCCGTTGCACAATCTTTTCGTTCACTAACACGTCACTGACTAACACTGCCTTCTTACACCAAGAACTGCCACTCACTCACACACTAACTGACTGACTTCACTTCGCTCCGGCAGCCCCTTTTTATAGGAATATCGCAGCCTTCTGGCTTTCACGGGAAGGTTCCAGAGATGAAGGATCCCGTAATTTCCAGAACGCAGGTGAAATAGAAACAGACCGCACAATCATGTTTCCTTTTCAGCCGTCCCTATCACCACTATAAGATGGACGAGGGGGAGGCGTGGCTAACACGGACCTCCCCTGTCTTCCGCTCTCAGCTGCTTCCATAGGGTGTTCCAACGCTCGCGTGACACTGCTCCCTCCTCAAAGCTGTTCGCCCCGAACAGCACTATCGTAGCGTGCCAGGCGGTCCAGGCACACCACCAGCATTTGCCCGGAGTCTGAGCCAGAAGTAGCGCTGCCGTAGTTTGTCAATCATACGGTTCGCTCCCAGGTGTCCTCCTGAAGTACCGGCGTGCACTTCCTCCAAGACTTCCGGGACCTTACTCCGGGGGAGTACCAACTGTTCTCTCTGCGCCTTCCCATCGGGTGACTCCCATACCCGGAACAGCACGCCCTCTCTGGTCTTCAACGAGTCCCATTGGGCCCAGTACGACTTGTAGGTGGCGCTCCTCGGTGCGATGTCCTCCCAGGTTGGTCTCATCCCTGCCTCCACTTCCTTCAAGAGTGGCCCCAAGTCTGCGTCCGCCAGCTGCTCCCTCCTCAGGCCTGCGCTATCCCAGCCTTCAGCAGGCACTGCCACAACTACTCGGACTGCTGCGGCACGCTCCTTCTCTTCCACTCTTGTGCGCTCATGGCCGTCCTGGATCTGCGATAGGACACCTCCAATGTAATGGTCGCTAGCGTCGGTGTCCACAATGAAGGCGCCACCCGGTTGTGGGAAACCCAAAATTGGAGCACTGCACAGGGTCTCCTTCGGGTGCTGGAAAGCGTCTTCGGCGTCCTCCGTCCACACATAAGGCCGGTTTTCCTCCGTCAGGCGGGTGAGGGGTTTTGCGATGTTGTCGGCCTTTTCCTCTAAATCATTAAGGCGGTCGTCTACTTGACCCTTCCGCTTGTCCAGATTCGTGACGTCATCCCTCACGCCGGCCAACCGTTCCTCAAACTTTGCGGCGAGAGCCTCGTTCGCCGCCTTCATTTCCGTGGCCAGACTGTCGTTCGCTGCTCTCATTTCTGTGGTTAACTCGGCCTTCATTTCTTCCATCTTCTCGGTGATGTTGTCGTTTGCCGTCTTAATTAGTTTCAGTTCCGCGGCCAGGTTGTTACTTGTAGTCTCCAGCTTCGCGGCCAGGCTGTTATTTGCCGCTTCTATTTTCGTTATTAGTTCGTCCTTCATTTCTTCCATCTTCTTGGCGATGTTGTCGTTAGCCGTCTTCATTAGTTTCAGTTCTGCGGCCAGGTAGTTTTTTGCCGCTTCCGTTTTCTCTGTTAACTCGTTCATCTTCGCCAAAAGCATTTCCAATGCCGCGTCCATGGTTGTAATGTTCGGTGATGTTATCTTCCCGCTTCCTGACACCAGTGTGACTTTGTGGGTTCGTGAAATGAAAAGTCCAATTTCACCACTCAAAAATGTTCTTTATTTCCACCGACTTACAGTTAAACACTTGCCAATTACACAAAATTGCGTACTGCACACAATTACGATTCACCAGTTCGTCCGTTACAATTTCACATGTACTCGCGATTACATCAACTCCGATGCTCATATACAGTTACGTACAGTCTTCCGTTGCACAATCTTTTCGTTCATTAACACGTCACTGACTAACACTGCCTTCTTACACCAAGAACTGCCACTCACTCACACACTAACTGACTGACTTCACTTCGCTCCGGCAGCCCCTTTTTATAGGAATATCGCAGCCTTCTGGCTTTCACGGGAAGGTTCCAGAGATGAAGGATCCCGTAATTTCCAGAACGCAGGTGAAAGAGAAACAGACCGCACAATCGTGTTTCTTTTTCAGCCGTCCCTGTCACCACTATAAGACGGACGAGGGGGAGGCGTGGCTAACACGGACCTCCCCTGTCTTCCGCTCTCAGCTGCTTCCATAGGGTGTTCCAACGCTCGCGTGACAATATGAATACTAGTTACTTATATTTACTCGAATATCTTTTATGTATACTCTTCACTTCTATCCGAAATGTTCCAGGCCTTTCCATCTTTACAGTTTGTTTATTCTTTGCTGTTACTAGACAAGGGCAACACCAACTCCAATACTCAGACCTTAATACAGATTCCAAGATGGCGCCCGTCGAAGCCCAGCGATTCTGGTTACGCAAAATTGGAAACTATATGCAATGGACATATTATATTCCATATTAAGAAGCAGTAAGATAACTCTTAAGCATTTATCACTTTATACTTTCAACCAAAACGTGTAATAACATGAACAAAAAGCACAATGACAAATCCTAATCGTTTATCACATATAGGATGTTACAAAAAGGTACGGCCAAACTTTCAGGAAACATTCCTCACACACAAAGAAAGAAAATATGTTATGCGGACATGTGTCCGCACTTTTTCCATTTTTTCAAGGTAATCAGATTTATCCATTATGACTAACGTTTTTTTTTTTTTTTTTTGCTTTTGTTTTTGTTTCATTGAATGGATGATATTTTGTTTGCTCTTCTGAACGGATCTGGTTTTTATTCCTTCCAAAATATTTTCACATTGGCTATTAATTGGATTTTGTTTTGATACTGGTAGACACTGTGCCGAAATGTTTATATCTGCAATGTAGTCCTCAATTTCGTTTGAAAAACTTACGCAGGTTTTAAATCCATGAAAGGATTTATTACACATATTGATAATTGACAAACCTAATTTTAATTTGAATATGTGTGGTGGCATTCTTGGCAGATCAAGGGACTTGAAAAGCTCCAGTGGGTAATTAACTACTTCATCTGCTTCCACAATGGTATCTATGGAATTATATATTACAATTTCTTCACTTTGAATGCTGGATTGTGTAAAATTATTCAGTTGGTAGACATCTTTAGACCTCACGGCAAGGAGAGGGTGTTCTCTGAGCCGGATCTGATTCTTATAATTAATTTGAATATTAGGTAATACTTTTTCAATAAATTGTTCTGCCCGCCCCGGTAGTGTAGATGATAGCGTGTCTGCCTCACGTTCAAGAAGTCTCAAGTTCGAAACTCGTTCGGGTGAGTTATGCGGTTAAAGGGGTTTTCCAGGGTTTTTTCTTATCCTGAAATAGAAGTGTCGGGTATCTCTAAGCTCCAGGGACACTGGGCTCACTTGAGCTTCATTTAATCCATTCCATTCATCCTCCGATATGATTTAATGTTGGAGGACGTATATTAAGCAATAACAAAAATAAGATTTTTTCTTTCGATGTTATTAAATTACAAAAACTATGAGGAAACGATATTCCTCTTGTCTCATCTATTGGAAGCGGTCCGTTTCCAATGTCCAGTAACTGTCATGAAAATGCCTCGGTTGATTGATGGTTTTGAAGCTGGACACACATATTCGGACACAACTATAATGTTGCCACAATGTTGAATATTTCAGACAAGCGTTTAATTCGTCCGCTGATGTCGATCGAGAAATTAAAGGCAATATTTGTTTAAAATCTCCTACATTTAATGCAGTCAATCAATGGAATCAAAATCAATGCATTCCCGAATGGTTGAATGTTTCCACGCAAATCTAGTAACGAACGCTCCAGAGCTTCAAGAGATTTGTATGTACCATTGTGCATTCATCCCAAACAACGACTTTACGTTTTTGTAATACTTTACCTATACCAGACGCTCTGGAAACGTTGCACGTGGGATTCCCGTAGATGCACAGGGCATTTTTATTGAAAAGTTGTAAAAAATAATAATTATAAAAAAATTATATTTTGTCTATATCTCATACAAAAAATAACCTCTACTTACAATTGACGAACGGCACAGCTCAATCATTACACGATCACACAAAGGCAAATAGATTAAGGTGAATATCGAAAACAGTTTGCAGTTTTTAATGTATCAAAATAAGAGAATTTCTAGCAGCAAGACTTTATTCTCTTCGTACACCAA
Source organism: Mantis religiosa (assembly GCA_030765055.1). NCBI lineage: Eukaryota > Metazoa > Arthropoda > Insecta > Mantodea > Mantidae > Mantis > Mantis religiosa. The sequence goes on from CM060950.1 coordinate 282,729,342, forward strand.
GATAACGAAAAAATCAATAACAAAGCCTATCTAATTCAAATTTCTCTAGGAGAACAAAAGAATATTCTCGGGAGTATTGTTGCATCGGGTGCGGCCAGCGAGCACAAAGAGACAGATAAAGTAGCGCAGAGATAAAGCTTGCCGACACAGAGAAAGAAACAGACAGATAACCAAAATGTTCGTCTCTCTTCCGATGCGCTCTTGATTATTAGAGAATAGTCCACAAATTTCTAGGACAATGAGAGGAGCTTTAATAGAACTCGCAAATCGCCAGTTGAGTCAGTCGTAATCGGAACTGATAATCCTATGCTTGCAGTTGTGATTTGAATGTCAGCTCTTTTGTTTGTGGTCGAGTGGCAGACGACCCTGAAGGTTGTATTTGTTTATATTATGTAATTCGACTGCTCAGGGCTGTACAAAAAGTGTGTTTCTACGGAAATTAAGAGCATTTAGAATTTCTGCAAATTGGACTTTTAATTTTACGAACCGACAAACTCACAATTGGTGTCAGAAGTGGAACATACGACAAAGGACGCTCCATTTGTGAAAATTCTAGAAGAGCTGAAGGAAATGAGAACAGCGCATGACAACCTCGCTGCGAGGACGGAGGCGGCAAATATCAACTTGGCCGCAATCATGACCGAATTGGCCACGGAAATAAAAGCTGCGAAGAATGGCCTGGCAACCGAAATGTAGGCGACGAACAAGGCCCTTGCGGGCAAATTTGAAGAGCAGTTAACTGGCGTGAATGAGGACGTCACGGAGCTGGGCAAGCGGATTGGTCAAATGGACGAGCGCGTCCATTGGGGACCTGGCGAACCGCGTTAACGTGCTAGAGGGAAGGGCCGACAGCAACACCAAGTCCCTGAACGCCATGTTGAGGACATGGTTGGCAGAAGGTTGAGAGATTTAAAGACATACGCAACGGGACGCGACTCAACTTCGGCGCGCTTCAAACCACCAAAGAACAATGGCGTATCAACGTTTGAGATCTCCTACCAGCAATTCGATAGAGTGGCTAAGCACAACAAATGGCCACGAGAGGAAGAGGCCGCTAACCTAATAGCCAGCCTTCAGTAGCGAGCCACAGACGTCCTCAGACCTGACGTAGCCAGGAGTTTGTCGTCGAGAAACCAAGCCACCATACCAGCTCCTGACGGCATTGGGCGACAACTTCCGCGTGGAGATGGAGGCTCTGCTGCAGTTGACCTTGAGATAGAGTGGCGTGCGTTAATGGGTGTTCGTTGCGGAGGTTGCTGAGGAGGTGATACTGGGACTGGATGCCCTCTGCAGCCACAAGGGGACGATTGACGTCGTCAGCAAGCTCCTGTGCCTCAATGGAGAAGACCTGATGCTCCGGCAACCCGAAGAACGCCTTGGAATTTGCAGGTTCATCCTGAGGGAAGACGTGGTTGTCCCCGCGAGAAGCCTGGATGAAGAACATGATGCTGGACCAGAAGCAGCCTCTGCACGGACTCTGTGTAGCCAGGATATTGGTGCCGCGCTGAGAGGAATTGCCCATAAGGCTGCTCAAGCTAGCAGGCACCGATCACGACATCCAGGCCGGGACGTAGTTGGGGACGTGTGAGCCCGTGGGGAGCGTAACGCTAATCGACCACACCAATGAGCCAGTGCCGACGCAAAACATGGGACCCTGGCTGGAAGGCTTACTAGATAAGGCGGCCGACCACCTGATGGCGGAACAGGTGGGGAAGTTTCGATAACTGCTGAGAAGTGAATGGCGTATCTTCATCCAAGGAAACAACCACTAAGGCCGGACGTAAAGGGTGCATTGACCCCTGAGATGCCCGGCGTATTAGGCAAACACCCAGATGTGTTACGCTGGCGAAACAAGCGGCAGTACAGGACATGCTTGAGGACATGAGATCCAGAGGAGTGATTGAACAGTTACAGCCCGTGGTGCTCCCCTGTAGTCCTTTTGACGAAGAAGAACGGCGAGCTACGCTTCTGCGTGGCCTAAAGGAAGGTGAACGCTGTCACCAGGAAGGTCTGTTTTCCGTGACCCCGGATTGACGGCACCCTCTATACGCCTTCTGGTACGCAGTGGTGCTTGCCTTGGAACTGAAGTCGGGTTAATGGCAGGTAGCTCTAGACCCGAGAGACAAGGAAAAGACCGCATTAATTACAGGCCAGATATGCCCTTTGGTCTCTGCAACGCCCCAGCTATCTTCCAACGCCTCATGGAGTCAGTGATAGGAGGATCGACTTATGAAGCCTGCCTGCTATACCTGGATGACATCATCATCGTAGGCAAGACCTTCGAAGGTCATCTAGACAACCTGAACAAAGTGTTATAGAGACTGCAGGCAACCAAATTGAAGCTGCACGGGAAGAAATGCCAGCTCTTTTGCAAGGAAGTCAGCCAATTGGGCCACATAGTCTCATCAACCGGAGTGGTCACATACCCTGTGAAGACATTGGCAGTAAGAAATTGGCCTCGCCCGAAGAATAAGCGGGAATTTAGCAGTTTCCTGGATCTGTGCAGTTATTACCGCCGTTTAATCAAGTGGTTCTCCAACATCGCAAAGTCCCTCTCCTACCTGACAGAACACCGCCTTAAGTATGGACGGAGGACTCCGAAAGCGCTTTCCAGCAGCTGAAGAACACACATTGTAGTGCTCCTATTTTGGGATACCCATAACCAGGTTGTGCCTTCAGTGTGCACACCGACGCCTGCCACCAATGCACTGTAGGCGTCCTATTCCAAGTCCAGGAGGGCTACGAGCGGGTGATAGCCTACTACAGCAAGACTCTCCAAGGCACAGAAGAACTACTGCGTCACTCGAAGAGATTTACTAGCGGTAGTAGAGACCTAAAAGCACTTCCACAAGAACCTTTACGGTGAGCCATTCCACCTGATTAACCATTCCGCCCTAACTTGGTTACTTAGCTTTGGAAACCTGGAATGCCAGAAGGCCACCTTGGATCCAGAAGTTGCAGGAATGAGACTTCACCTCTGAATATCGTAGAGGGAAGAGCCGCGGCAACGCAGACACTATCTCCCGAAGACCCTGCCCAGAAGGGTGCAGTCAATGCTCAAGAGGGGAAGTGAAGGAGCATGCCGCAGCTTCAGAGTAGTCACGGCAGTGTCTGGGGTCGGTTGGGATAGTGAAGCCTCAGGAGGGAGTAGCTGACAGACACCGACTTGGGGCCACTCTTGAGGGAAGTGTAGGTGGGGACAAGACCGACCTGGGAGTACATCGCACCTAGAAACGCTGCGCACAACTAGCACTTGGCCCAAAGGGACTCATTGAAGACAAGAGAGGGCTTGCTGTTCCGTGTATGGTAAATACAGGATGGGAAGACGCAGAGGGAACATTTTGTACTTTCCCAAAGTTAAGTCTGGGAAATCTTGGAGGAAGTGAACGCCGGTACTTCAGGAGTACACATGGGAGCATACCTAACGATCGACAAACTTCGACAGTGCTACTAATGGCTGAGGCTCCAAGCAGACACTGAGAGATTGTGCCGTAAATGTCATGTGTGTGCGGCGAGTCGATGGCCCCAGACTAGGAACCGGGGTCGCATACAGCAGTATAGCGTTCGAGCGCCATTCGAACGCATCGCTGTCGGCATAGGTAGACCATTTCAAGTGTCCGTCCGAGGCAGCAGATATCTGATGGTGGCTATCGACTACTTCACCAACTGGCCGGAGGTTTATGCTATGTCGAAGTAGCTGGCGAAAGCAGTCACGGACTGCCACCTGGAGCAACTGTTCTGCCGTTTTGGGGTGCCGTTAGAGCTCCTCGGTGATCAAGGACCCAATTTTGATTCTAACCTGATTAAGGAGGCACTGGAAAGACTTGGGGTGAACAAGATCCACACAACTCCCCTACACCCGCTCTCAGACGGCATGGCCAAGGGTACATCAAGACACCAGAAAAAACCATGGGAAGGTCGTGGCCAGACGTTAGAGAGACTGAGACGTCATGGTGCCACTGTCCCTGCCGGCCTACCGTTCATCAACACATGATACCACTGGGATGACGCCAGCCAGCTTAATGTTCGGCCGAGACTTACGCCACCCTGTGACATGGCTTTTGGAAGAATAAAACCCGAATATAAACAACCAGCAACGGAGTACGTGGAGAGCCTCGTGGATAATTTCCATGACATGCATGAGATGGGTCGTCAGAACATCTAGATGGCGATGATGATCATGATGATGATTTATATAAGGACGCTCAACTTCGGCGGTCATCAGCGCCCTCTTAAAAAACTGGTCATGGCAAAAGCCACATATAAAATTTCTAAAAACTAAACAAGTGTAAATAAGCCTATTAAAACTACACCTACATTGAAGAAAATCAATCAAAACCCACTAAAAATTTATTTCACTAAATCCTAAAGTCTAAACTAGAAAAGACCCTAAAACTTTCTCCAGTACTGTGTTATCGTCCGCTAGCATTTCTGGAATGCAGGCCGGAAGCTGCAGAGACGTCCTAAGGTGTGCTAGGTAAAAATACTCTAGCAGCACGTGTCATACAGATAACGCAGATGGCGAGCCACCGCATGAAGACGCGGTATTACAGGCAAGCCAACAGCCAAGGATTCAAGCAAGTTGGCCTGGTCTGTTTTTACCACCCTATATGGACCAAGGGCCGCTGCCCGCAACTTCAACAACCATGTCAAGGACTGTACCGGCTGGTAAATGGGATTAACGACGTGGTGTCGTTAAGCCACCCCGTGGGAAATTGTTGGTGGTACACTTGGATCGTTTGCCCCGCTACGATGGTGCTGTTCGGGACAACCAGCCTTGAGGAGGCAGTAGTGTCGCAAGCATTGTTGCGTCCGGCACTTCTAGTGCGCACAAAAAGACAGATAATGTAGCGCGGAGATAAAAGCTTGCCGAAGCAGAGAAAGAGAGAGACCGATGACAGGAATGTTCGTCTTTCTTCTGCTGCGGTCTTGATTGTTAGAAATCATTCCACATACTTCTAGGACAATCAGCGGAGCTATAAAAGGGGCAACGGGTCACCAGTTAAGTCAGTCGTAATCGAACTGATAATCGTGTGCCTGCAGCTGAGATTTGAAAGTGAAATCTTTTGTTTGTTGTTGAGTGGAAGGCGACCTTGAAGGTTTTATTTTTTGTATGTTATGTAGTTTGGCTGCTCAGGGCTGTACAAATAGTGTAACTCTACGGAATTAAGGTCATTTTGAATTCCTGCAAACTGGACTTTAATTTTACGAAACCACAAATTCCAATATAATTAAAGGCTAGGCCCAGAGATGGTATGGGCGTCCTCAACCCCCATTTTGACCGTTGATAAAACTCTATTCTTGCTTTCGCAGGTATGTTACTGACGCAAGACGGCGTGGCGAGGAGCACGTCGATGCCGTCTACACCATCTTTTCCAGTGAAACTGCGCGCCGTCAGCTGCTGAATAGATGACAGCCTCATTTCGGACGGTCATGCCATGTCAAATCAAGCCACTTTCTTCAAGGAGGGTTATGGTATCCGTCAAAAATGTAAAATTTGATTTAATGAAAGCTAATTTGCCTTAGATTTGGATATCAGAAAACAGATCCTGAGCGTTCTCAATTGCCTGAGAATCTTACCTATCAAAACTATTCACCACTTCTCTCACTATATGAAAATTGTCACTGTGCACTTAACCATGTATCACAGGGTGCCAAAATTGGTGCCAGGGACAAATCTATATTAGGGGCTTTATCTTTCAAATACATAGTTTGGGTTGGCGCTTTCAAAAATATTTCTTTTACTGTGGAAATTAATGTATCTACTTCTGGAAACTCTGATGTGACCTGTTCCGCCATGATGAATTCGATGAAAAGCATGGGCCAAAAACGTAACATACACCATCTTACTGTAAATTAATTGGATCGATTTTGCCGCCTTTACTATGTATGCCGCCGCGCCTGTTAGGAAGAGGAGTACGTTGTTATGCTATATTCCACTAAGCCACACTAAACTCATGGATTTATCGAACAGTTTGCATATCTGACAGTGGCTAACAACTTCCATAACCTCTAAGGTTAGAAGAAACATTTGTCCAGCAATAGTTGCCTCTAGCGTACCATTGGCCATATAACGCCTCTCTGAATCGGTTGTCTCATCAATTGATACATGATTTTTTTCCCATTCACACATTTACGTATTCGGTATAACGTGTCTTCATAACATTTTTGTAGGTAATTTTTACGCAAAGTTGATTCATTTGGAATTGTGTGAACAGTATGATATTCAAAAAATCCCTGAATTTTGTATTAATTTTCTTAGCGGAATATTTGCACTAACAAACATTTCACATAATTCTTTATGAAAGGAAGATCACTTGTTACTTGACGTCGAAGCCGTTTCTTTTAACAGTAACTGAGACGCTTGTCCTTTTCTCACATTTTGAAGAGCTGGAAAATGTTTTTTGTAGTTGCAATCCACACGTATTGCATGATGTAATCAGCGATTCCTCCAATTGAGTCCAAGAGTACGCGGAGTCCATAAGTACGAGGCATGAATTTCCTCTCACCCAGCTTTCCGCGATGAGGCTGTCATCCATCCGTCGGCTGACGGCGCACACTGTTGTGGTGACGACGCTAACGTGCCACTTGCTACGGCGGCCCTTGTTGGTTTTTCCGGCTGCTCTACGTGATGTGGGCAGTGTCGTTCTACAGTCCGGCCACTCTATCTCTGGCTCTGACGTTTTGTGGCTGCAGGAGGTGGAGGGGGAAGGTTAATAGTACCAACATATAATAATGAGTAGTTGAAAACATAACGTGAGAATTATCCTTATAATGGGAGTATAGGACTATTTTAGCTTCAAAATATTGAAATCGAGCTTGTAATTTCATTATCTTGCAAGATATTCTTTACATCACTCTATTCGAAAATTTCGTTCACACCTTTCACGCACACCAACTGCTTCTGTTGGTAGTACTGGGAGTCTGTACATCCAGTGTCGTGGTCAGCAAGTTAAAACAGTCTACTAACGTCAATCAGCGTTGTCGGTGCTAGTCGTGGCTTGCAAATCCAACACCGTGTTGCCGCTGTAATTTTGGTGGTTTGTTTAATTTTTCGTGTGTGTCTGAATTCCGATTTGTAGCTTCTGTAAGTCCTATTATTATCGCTATTATAGTAATATGGCTACTGAATCGTCAGAATTCAAGGAAAAAAATCGGTTCTTATAAGAACCAAAGCCGTGAATGTATATCAGGCTACGTGAGTACTTCAAGAAGGAGCGGGACCATGGTGGACCACTACTACCTGTTACCAAGGTGCTGGACAAAGTTTGTGACGCCTGGAAGGTGGAAAGAATGTGACCAAGGATAAGTGCCAGCTGATTTAAGTTCGCCGTCTGCAGTTCTGCGTACTCCGGGAAAGCAAAGGCAACGAGGTAGTCTTAAGGCTCCACTTTATGCTCTTCAAAAGGATGCTATAAGGCGACATGTCTATCAATATTATATGGGAAAGGAATTTCCCACTCGTGCGAAGTAGCTTTCTGTTATTTCTTTTCCAGTAAATAGTATATTGTCTCCATATGCAACTATTCTGGGATCATGTATATACACGTAGTCCACGTTCATTTACGAAGTTACGATCTGCAAATGCGTGAAATATTTAAAATACACATGTTCCTCTGCTTGAAATTCCCGCTAAAGAACTGGCAACAACGCGTTTCCCCCTCTCGAGAACTGTCAGAGCCGGAGACAGAGCGGCCGGACTGTAGTTGTCCCGGCTGGCCACACCCCCAACACACGTCACTTGGTCTTCGCCAGCGTCCCTCATCTGGTATTCGGTCTCCATTGAAGCAGATAGTTCTTGTTCTCCAAGTCGGAGTAGCGTAGCCTTGGCCGTTTCCATCCTTAATGTGGACGTTAGCGCCTGGTGGACTATCTTGTAGTCACCGAGCATTAGGTGGTGACGTATCTTGATGTCTCGTACCTCGTCATTGAAGGTGTGTGTTAGTTCCCGGGTTACGAATTAGAGAGCGAGAACGAATAAGGCTTTGCTGGAGAGCTGTGCGATTGCCAGCCACACTCTCGCTGCTGCGACCCACGTTTCAGCTGTCTGCCAATCAGCGCTCATTTCCCAGGGCGTCTCAGATGTCCTTGGGCTCCAATACTGTATGCATCACGTTCACTACTTCTACGGCTCTTCCTGGAGGCTGGCTATTACCTGTGGGGAATGTTTTTGAAGTGGAAACTTCTGTAGGCGCGTTTAGCACTTTTTGTGGGTAGTGAATTAAACTGAGCCGTCACGCTGGAATATGTGCTGCTGATTCGGATGAAGTCGGCTCGATTCGGCTCAGTCCGGACTAACCCGCCCACACTCATTCGTTATTTGTCTTATGTTGTCCATACCACTATATACCGTAGATTTTCTGTCGCATTCAACAGCGTATCAACAACACGCACCCAGGTATGTTTTAACATATGCCAAATAATATGAAAAATTCAGAAACCCTACAGGAGCTTTATTAAACAAATAATTGTCTTAGGGCCTTTATTACAAATGCCTGTCAAGTGCCAGTAATCTTCTGTCATTTAACAAGTAGACATGTCAAATTCCACTTTAAATAATAAAAATCGTCAAAAGAATCGGATATCACCCAAGTTCGGTATTTGAAGAATTAAAACCATAATAACGAAAAATAAAACGAGTGTGGTAATGGAAAATAAAAGTGTTAGGAGTTTGTGAATGGGATGTGTCATTTAAGAACTGGTTACTCTTATTGACAATTTCTCTTTAATGTGAGTAGTAACACACAAAACATCAATATGTTAAAATAAATTAACACGTAAATAACAAAATTATCACGTATTAAAATGACGTTTTGCCACTATTACCACTTCGCACATGAATATTGCATCCAAAAATTCACAATCACTAGGATATTGTTTATATAAGTTTTCATTTTTGTTTATTTTATAATAAACACGCACATTTCAAACATTGCCCATTTAAATAGGTATATTAAGTATAATATTTCCAAGGACTTCTTCTGTTATATTCATGTCCTTCTATATAATTTTTCAATATTTGCTAGATGAAAAAAGGGTCAAGTTAAACAAAGTTTCAATGGCTTGCTTCCTTACATTGCAATATTTTTTTCAAGTTATCGCTGTATTCACTGAAGCTACCCTTCGTCTTAAATTAACAAAGAACACCTAAATCTAATTGTTATCTGAAGAATATACTTATAATATGTTGTAAAACGTGGTAAATATACACACATAATCCGTCTCAGTATAAAATATTTATTACCTGTGGCGCTATCTCTGGAGAGTGATTCCAGTTCGGTTTCTACTTCTGGCGGATAATCACTATACTAAGGATCGTCGACGGCAGACATTTAACGTGTTACATTGTCACTCCGCCCTAACACTAAGGCTCATTATTCCATCCGCTCCAAATTAAACAAAAATAACATATACAGAAGTGCTTCATTAATCATTTTATTGTAGATACAAGAACACCGTCAAACATAGGGCCAGCTCATTTCAAATTGTAGTGTTTTTCTTACAAATTTACAAAAGTAAATTGACTTTGTTAAGATATAAAGGTATTAGATATTGAATAGAACAGAGAATGTCAAAATCGTTAATTAAATAAAGTTTCCATATATTGTTCTTTTCAACAAGATTTATGTTTGAATGAATCTGAGCCTATTTATAGAATATTACAGATGTTCATTCTGATTTTGTATTAAACATTACATACTTTGATCAAAACATTAGAGATAAATCGAAAAATAGTATCTTCCAAAAAATAAAGAAAGGTTTTTAGAATTTATCAACATCCCGTATTCGAGATACACCGTTTGAGGCAACTTACTGTTGTAAATACTTGAGTCCCAGAATTTATCATTTAACTCTTATTATTTAACTTATTGAATTTCTCAGGTTCACTCTGGTTTTCAGGTTTGTGTAAAAGCTTAGCCTATGTACGGCTAGTCTGAATTATTTTAATTTACGTCCTCCAACGTTAAGTCATATCGGACGATGAATGAAATGGGTGAAATGATGCTCAAATGAGCCCAGGGTCCAAGGAGCTTAGAGTTACCCGACATTCGTCTTTCAAGATAAGGGAAAACCCCGGAAAAAGCCTTATCCAGGTAACTCATCCTGACCGAGATTCTAACTCGGGACCTCTTGAACGTGTAGTCTGAAAAATGATTAGTTTTCATTAATTAAATTTAAAAAGAAAGATCATGTTTTTCCAGTATTATCAGAGTGCCAAAAGTACCGTTAGAACATTGTTGCGGTGTTTCATTTCACTTAGGTGCACCAATACAGCAATCATTACTTGGAGCATAATTATTTAGTCATTATATTTCTATTATGCATATATATACAAAAACGTTATTCTATTATATAATAGGTTTCATTCTCAGTAAATTTCAACATATTGCATCGAGGCATTGTTTCGATGGGCGCGGCTAAGGCGTGCAAGGAGACAGACAGTTCAACGCGGAGATAAAAGCTTGCCGAAATTGAGAAAGAAGGATTGATTGATTGATTTATTGACGGATTGATTGATTGATTGATTGATTGATTGATTGATTGATTGGTTGATTGATTGATTGATTGATTGATTGATTGATTGATTGATTGATTGATTGATTGATTGATTGATTGATTGATTGATTGATTGATTGATTGATTCATTGATTGATTGATTGATTGATTGATTGATTGATTGATTGATTGATTGATTGATTGATTGATTGATTGATTGATTGATTGATTGATTGATTGGTTGGTTGGTTGATTGAGTTGAGGGTGCTAAACTGCAAGGTCATTAGCGCCTCAACAGAAACGATGGTACAAAAGGCAGGGGGACTTACCAATAAAAACGATTGTAAAAGTCAGGGGGTAAAACAGCGCGCTAAAAGGTTAAAATCACGGTAATGGTCGCACAGCCTCATGTGAACAACTCACGGAGCATCAAAGAGGCGTGGTAGATAAAGGAGTGGAGTGTACTGAGTGCCAGTATTACCTCACTCTATAGCTAAAATCTAAATATGCAGTGCGAAAGGTATCTGCGATAGGAACTTAAAAACCTTTTGGACAACTTGGGAGTCATATGCCAGTACTGCTGTAAGACGGTCCAGCAGGTTCAGGGTGGCATGAAGGGGTCCTAGGGAAGCACACTCCAACAGTGTATGACGGACTGACAGACTGTCCCCACATAACGGGCAAACTGGTGGCGGTACCCGCTTTAAAATGTATGCGTGTGTAAAAGCGCAGTGTCCAATGCATAGCCGGGCCATTATCACTTCTTCGCGACGATAAGAACGCTGTGAGGTCCTCCAAGGAGACGGAGTTTCCTTTACCTCTCGTAGTTTGTTACAACGAAGAGTCTGCCAGTCCTCGTGCCACCGCGAAAGCACTTCTCTCCGAATAACTAGCCTGAAGTCTTTAGAGGTGACGTAAGCAGCACGGATTTGGGGAGCTGTGGTTGCCGCCTTTGCCGCTAAATCTGCCTGCTCGTTGCCAGGCAAGCCAACGTGCCCAGGAATCCAAGCACAAACAACGCTAACGCCAGAGGAGCTGAGAGCGCGAATGTCGTCCTGGACACGCTGTACAATTGGATGATAGTTGTACAACTCATGCAAACACTGTCGGGCACTTAGGGAGTCACTCAGAATCAGCCAGTTACCCAGGTTGCGGCGGCGGACGTGCAATAGGGCCCGGTAGATAGCATAGAGCTCCGCACTGAAAACGGAAGTGCTACTAGGTAGACCGAAGGTGTGCGTGACGTTTCCGCAGACAAATGTGCTTCCAACAACATGGTTACTCTTGGAGCCGTCAGTGTAGTTTAAAATCCGGTCACCACAGCGGGAAAGGAACTCTAAAAAGCAGGAGCGGATAACGAACGCCGGCAGCAGAGATTTCCGAAACTCCAACATCCCAAGATCAACGGCGGAGGACGAACGGAGCCAAGGAGGATAAAGCCTCTCCCCCTTAGGAAAGAGGCGAGGCAGTTGCAGAGCATGCTGCCGCAGAAACTCTCGGAAACGTAAACTAGCAGGCTTGGGGTTATCCAGGCTATGCGTATAACGTTGATCCAGCACTGCGTCGAAAAAGGAAGCAAACGTGCGGTGCGTAGGCACACACTTTAGCCCACAGCCATAACTCCCTAGCAGGACTGCTCGTCTACAGGAAAGGGGAGGTTCTCCTGCTTCGGCATAAAGGCTAACGACCGGGTTAGTTGGGAAGACACCGGTAGCCAGACGAATGCCCCGGTTATGGACGACGTCCAAGAATTTCAACACAGATGGACGGCGGATGAGTAAACGACAGAGCCATAATCCATTTTGGATCTTACCAATGTGCGATATAGACGAAGCAAAGTTGTCCGATCCGCTCCCCAGGAAGTGCCACACAGTACCCGCAAGATGCTCAGCTATCGGACACATCGCGCCTTCAGGTGTAGAATATGCGACGACCAGCTAAGTTTCCTGTCGAACGTCAGGCTCAAAAAGGTGGTCTCATCGGCAAAAGGAAGAATGGTTGGACCGAATCAGAGCAAAGGTGGTAACCGTCTGCGGCGACGCCAGACCTTCACGCAGAGGGACTTTTCTGTGGAAAAACGGCAGCCGGTTTGGCGGCTCCATGCAAAAAGATTGTGCAAACATTGTTGCAGTCTGCGTTCCAAAAAAGGCGTGCGCCGGGATGTGCAGTAGACGGCGAAGTTGTCTACGAAAAGACAGGAAGAAACTCCGGAAGGAATGCAGGGTGCAATGGAATTGATGGCGACAGCGAAGAGGGTAACGCTTAAGACCGATCCCTGTGGCTCGCCAAAGAGATCCGAAGACACCGATCCGACCCTTACACGGAAAACGCGGTCTTTCAGGAACTCTTGGATGAAAATTGGGAGGCGCCCACGCAGGTTACAGGCGTGCAGGGAGCGAAGAATGCCCGCTCTCCAACATGTATCGTAGGCCTTCTCGAGGTCGAAGAAGATCCCGACGGTTTGGCTGCGCTCAAGAAGGCCGTTCAATATTTGCGTCGACAGAGACACGAGATGATCGATAGTCGAACGCCGTCTACGGAAACCACACTGGGTATTGGTCAAGAGGCCGTGAGTTCCTAGCCGCCATACCAACTGTCCATTAATCATGCGTTCTATTACCTTGCAAATGCAACTGGTAAGGGAAATGGGACGGTAGCTAGAGGGAAGATAACGGCCCTTGCCAGGCTTCAGTAGGGGTATAACAGTGGCCTCCCGCCACATAACGGGGAAAGTGGTGTCAGCCCAAACACGATTCTAGACATGGAGCAGGAAGGCCTTTCCTTCAGGAGAGAGCTGTTGCAACATGTGCATGTGAACGCCATCTGACCCTGGTGCCGAAGATCGAGAAGATGACAGGACATGGTCTAGCTCCGTCATGGTGAAAAGGCGATTGTAATCCTGTAGATTGGCCGAACGAAAGGAAAATCCTTGGGAATCCATCTGAGTCTTCATATCAAGGAAGTCAGGCAGATAGTTATCGGAGCTTGACACTTGAGCAAAATACGGGCTAGGGTGTTAGACACATCGAAGCTATCCAGGACAGCTCCGGCAGCGGTCTTAAGACCGGCGATTGGCGTGTGGGCCGGTTTTCCGGCAACTCGCCGTAGCTCATCCCATGTCACAGAAGAAGAGGTATGTTGGGTAAAGGAGGAGACAAACTTTCTCCAGTAGGCCGTTTTACTTTCCTTTATGATCTGCCGAGCCTGGGCACGCATTTTCTTGTACGTTACCAGGTTATCCAGTGTTGGGTGATGCTGGAAAGTTCTTAGGGCACTCTGCGGGAGCGGATAGCACGGCGACAGTCATCGGTCCACCACGATACGGGCAATCTTCGGGATGGCGCTGACGACCGAGGAATGGGGGGCTCAGCGGCGGAGAGAATGGTCGTTGTAAGATGGTCCACCAGTGCATTCACAGAGTCAGTTGCATGATAAGTGAAGACAGCCAACTGAGAGAATAGGTGCCAGTTGGCGTGATCGAAGCGCCATCTAGGGATATATGTGGAATTGGTGTTAGGGAGCAAAATATCTTAAGCACAGGGGAAGTGATCGCTACTGTATGCATCAGAAAGGACCATCGGAAGGAAACTGCCAAGGGCGCAGAACAGACAGCCAAATCAAGGTGTGAAAAGCTGTGGTGGGCGTCAGAAAGAAAGGTAGGCGCTCCGGTGTTCAGGACCGTGAGTTTATGGGTATCCAAGTAATCGGCTATTAGTTGGCCTTTCGCGCACGCTCTGCGAGAGCCCCAGAGTGGGTGATGGGCATTGACGTCTCCAACCAGCAGAAAAGGAGGGGGTAACTCGGAGACTAGATCCTGATTATCACTGAGCGAGAGGTCGTCAGACGGAGGCAGATAAATATTGCAAATGGTGAATTTGATGGAGGGCAGGGTAAGACGGACAGCCACAGACTGAATATCAGACTGTAACGAAACCGGTTCGATGAAGAGATCATTCCGGAGGAGTAGCATAGTGCCCCCGTGGGCAGGAACCCCTTCGTCTGGCAAACGGTCACAGCGTAGTACAGAGTACCGCCTGATCTGAAAAGAGTCCTGTGGACGGAGTTTCGTTTCCTGAAGACACACTACCATAGGCGCATATTCCTGGAGTAGAAGTTCTAGCTTCGGTCGATGGCTGCGAAGTCCACGTAGATTCTAGTGTAGGATATCCGCGGTTAAATGCACTGGGAGAGATCGTGATCAATTAACGCCACTAGGTCGAGGATAGCGGTGGCCGGATCAACTTGCCATTTTTCTTAGGTGTCGGGGTAACACCTTTCGCGGCAGGTTGCTCTTGTGTTTTTTTAACAGCTGCCCGAGCAATGGTAGCTGAATCCTCCTGGTCCATTTCCTCCTCTTGGGGTGGCCCCTTTCCTACAGAAAACCGAAGTTCGAGGAGCTCGAAACGGCTGGAAACCGAGAGCGGGGAAGATGGGCAATGCCGATCTGAGTCCCTCTCAGAGGAATCTTCGGACGATCCCCGAGAAGACACCCGTGGATCACAGGGAACCTTGGATTCTTTAGGAGTGGAGGGTAATTTCTTCCGGGACGGCCCCCACGCGGATCAGATGCATCAGTTTGGACTCCTATTGACACACGAGAGGGAGAACTAGAGCATGTTTGCACAACTGCGTCTTATTTCGGAACAGGCTGTCGAACTGCTGCAGAGTAGTTTAGGGTAGTAACAGGATATAGCTCATTGTAATGTTTCCGTGCCTCAGGAAAGGTCAGGTGTTCTTTTACACGAGCTCTCCGATGGCCTTTTCTTCCACAAAACGAGGACAATCGCGGGACGTCGATAGGTGCGTACCGCCATAGTTGACACAGGTGGGGTCCTGTGCACACTGGTAGCCATCGTGAGCGTCGCGGCCGCAGCAGAAGCAAACTGGCGAGCCTGTACACCGTTGCTACGTGTGCCCGAACCTCTGGCAGCGGTAACAACGCATGGCGCTAGGAATATAAGGACGTACTGAGGCGCGTTCGTAACCACACAAGATGAATGTTGGGAGGATGGTACGTTCGAAATTCAGGAAGACCGTTCGTAATGGAAACGGCTGGTCGTCCTTCTTTCCCATCAACCTGAAAGCTGCAATCACCCCTTGGTCTGATAGACAGTTCACAATTTCTTCTGTGGAGAGACCGTAGAGGCTGGCAGTAGTGACAACTCCGCGACAACAGTTCAGGGTCTTGTGTTTTTCCACCTTTACAGGGTAGGTGTCCAGCAGACTGGTTTTCAAAAATTTCTCGGCCTGGGTGTCTTTGGCTATCTCAATTAACAGGCTGCCGTCCCTTCACCGTGTTGCATTTTTCACTGGATCACAGATCTTATCCAGTTCTCTTTGGATATAAAAAGGGCTCAAGAGTTTCATATTCTTGCTGTCACTATTTAACTTCATTACATAAAAACGTGGTGTTGATATAGAGGAGCGCAGAGGAGCCATGATTATAGGTCCCCCTTCCGGAACCGTCGGCGTCAGCCTGCCATCCGGGGGATAAAAAAGAAAGACACCTAAACCTTCCGGTCTGTGCCGGCCCGAGGTACCCACCTGAGGCCCGATCTCAGAGAATACTTCAGAGGAGTTACCCTCCGACTATCACTACTTACCGGCGTACGACACTTTCACCATGGGCAACCCCGGCTTTATGCCCCTACCACTGGGATAACCACCAGTGGCTCCCCACTTTAGGCCACGCAGTCTCAACGGAGCCCGCGTGGATTCAGTGGACTTGTGGTTGTTTACACCGGGCCCCAAGCAGCGGTAACACGTCGATTCCCCCCGTGCACCCCGGCGGCACACGGCCGCTGAGATATCCGGGGAGACTCGGCCCCTTTGGAGCTACGTGGGTGTACGTGGCTATGGAACGGCTCCGCACCTAGTGCCACACAAAAGGGGTAGTGAGGAGGGTCCACTCAACCTTCATGATTGAGACCTCCGTATAGCACACAAGTTGAAAGCTGCGCCGAAACCGTGGGACAAGAACCACGGAGACAGGAAAGATCCCTGTTGGGGAGACAGGAGTTTGTAAACCTAAACACTTAATGCCTACAATATAATAATAAACCTAGAATGGGAAGAAACTTAGAACTAGGGGCGTATAACGTGGCATATCCAAGATGGGGTGAGAGGGTGACGATGGGGATGATGATTGGCTAGGGTACCCCGGTGTCGCCACACCCGTACTCACAGAACGTGAGCCCCTGGGGGGAGAGAGAAAGAAGGAGACGGATATATGTCTCGAAAGTTCGTCTCTTTCTGGTGCTGTTTTGATTGTTACAGAACATTACACTAATTTCTAAAACAATGAGTGGAGGTATAAAAGAAGGCGCGGCCAGTTTGTCAGGATACAGTCGTTATTTAAGTCGATAATCGTGTGATTTGTAGGTGAACTCTTTCGTTTGTGGTCGTGTGGCAGACGACCTTGAAGGTTTTGTTTGTGTATGTTGAGTAATTAAATTTCTCAGAGCTATACAAGTGTCTTTCTACGGAAATGGGGAGCATTTTGAATTACTGTAAGCTGGACTTCTGATTCTATGAAACCCCAAAAGCACAATATTTTCGTTTTATTTTATGCTTATATGATTTAAATAAATGTATTAATTTATATACATTTTAAATTAAGTTTCATTTTAATTTATTTTATAATTCAGTAGGTAGAATTCTGATATTACCCATTAAATGTGTATATTACAATATAATATTTCCAACGCTTTCCTCTCAAACTTGAGGTACATTAGTACCGCTTATCATGTCTGCTTACAAACAAAAATTGCGTTAAAATCCTTGACACAAATGAAATGCCTAAGAAGCACACATTTTCAAGTGCATTGATCATTGTAGATATCAGTCCCAACAGAGTTCCAATATAACTTTTCAATGTCTCCTGGATGGAAAGACGGTCAAAAGAAACATACTTTCAAAGACTTCCTTTCTTACACTGTATTTTTTATCGCTGTATTCACTGAAGGTGCTCTTTGTTTTGAAGCAACAAAGAACAATTAAATCAAAGCGTTATGTGAAGTACATACTTATAAAATGTTGTAAAACTTGGTAACTAAATACACATAATCTGTCTCAGTATAAGATATTATCTGTGGCCCTATCTCTGGACAGCTATTCCACTTCGGTTGCTAATTCTCCTGGCGAACAATCACTATAAGGATAAAAAAATCGGGCCAGTTCACTTTAAGTTGTTGTTCTTTTCTTACAAATTTACAAGAATAAATTAGCTTTGTTAGCTTTGTTAAGATATAAAGGTACTGGATATTGAATAGAAGAACAGAAAATTTCAAAATCGTTAGCTAAATAAAGTTAGCATATATTGTGCTTTTAACATGTTTTGGCTTTGAATGAATCTGAGCCTATTTATAGAATATTACCGTTGTACATTCTGTTTTGATATTAAACATTAAATACCTTGATCAAAACGTTAGAGATAAATAGAACAATAATATCTTCCAAAAATATGGAAATGTTTTGAGAATTTATCAACATCTCGTATTGGAGATGCACCGTTTGTGGCGACTTACTAATGTAAATACTTGAGTCCCAGACTTCATCATTTAACTCTTGTTATTTAACATATTGAATTTTTGAGGTTGACTCTATCTGTGGAAGGAAGGAAGGCGGGAAAGAGGGAAGGAGGGCAGGAAGGAAGGCAGGAGGGCAGGAAGGAAGGAAGGAGGGAAGGAGGAGGGAGGAAGGGAGGGAGGGAGGGAGGAAGGAAGGGATGGATGTAGGAAGGGAGGGAGGAAGGGAGGGAGGGATGAAGGAAGGAAGGGAGGGAGGAAGGAAGGAAGGAAGGGAGGGATGGGAGGAAGGGAGGGAGGGAGGGAGGGAGGAAGGAAGGGAGGAAGAAAAGAAGGGAGGAAGGAAGGAAGGAGGGAGGAAGGGAGAAAGGGAGGGAGGGAGGGAGGGAGGGAAGGAGGGAAGGAAGGAGTAATGTTAAGTGAAGCAGCTTGTCCTTTGAAGACCACCAAAACAGAATGGTCGAAACGTTAGTTTTATCTAACATGACAGAAACTGGATAGCCAAGATATTAAACGTTGTGTAGAGTGTTCTGTCCTGCAGTTCGTCCTTTGAAGATGACCACGACAAGATGGTCGAAACGTTTGTTTTGTCTATCGAGACACAAGCTAGATAGCCAAGATACTAAACGTTGTATAGTGTGTTCTGTCCAGCAGCTTGTCCTTGGAAGACGACCACGACAAGATGGTGGAAACGTTAGTTTTATCTATTATGATAAAAACTGGAGAGCCAAGATATGAAATGTGGTGTGGTGTGTTCTTTTAAGCAACTTGTCCTTGAGAATGACCACGACAGGATG
The DNA here is from genome assembly GCA_030765055.1 of Mantis religiosa. NCBI lineage: Eukaryota > Metazoa > Arthropoda > Insecta > Mantodea > Mantidae > Mantis > Mantis religiosa. The sequence goes on from CM060950.1 coordinate 282,748,162, forward strand.
CTCGAAACGTTAGTTTAATCTAACATGACAAAATTTAATTGCCAAATGCTAAACGTTGTGTCGGTCTTGGAGGTCAACAGAATGGCAACAGCTTAATATAATAACGTTTATTTACTTCATTCATGGCATCAGCAACAAAGTATTTTTATAAACATTGATTCTGTCTTTTTATTGTGGCATGTTGTATATTTGTTTCTCATTTCCTTGTTAGCAATAAGTAATAAGTAGGGATGATTGCGTTTTCAAAAATCCGATTTTGTACGAAATGCTCATAAACGCCGGAATATTAATACTTTAAATTTTCACGAGCTGTAAATCATTGGATTTGGTTAACATAGGAAGTTGGTGCTTACAGCCAAGCCAGTAGAGTAACAGAAGACTGTGCCGTCTTCTACTGGCTTGGCGGGAAGTACGAACTTCCTATGTTAACTAAATCCAGAGATTTAGAGCTCCTGAAACAACGGGACTACCATTCTTATCGCCCTTATAAAATATAGAACACTGCTAATTTATGTGTTTCAAGCTTCCAAATTTTGTCGGAGAAGTAAACATTTTCTTTAGAAATAGGAGAACTGCGATTCAAACATGCAATATTCGGAAATACGGATAATGTATAGGTTGGAATTTACCGGTTAGGGAAGAGATTTAAATTTGGCTGATAGCGCTTATAACATTACTTTAATATTGTAAATTACTCTGTATATTTACATGATTATTATCTTTTTGGAACGCTTAATTTTTCAGTATTTTCATTAGAAACATTTTCGAAACGTTTCGGTTGGGACAATGTTGAAGAAACCGAAGATGTTTTTGCCACACTCCTTTGATATTTTGAGAAACCTTATTTTATTGATACCTACTCGGGTTTAGCTTTACAGTTGCGCCATTAAATGACTTTGTATACTAACATTTTGAGAGGAAATGTGAAGATGATGTAAACTGCTGTAGTTACAACGTATAAGTGCAAAATATTTCTTTACAGTACCCTTACTATTTTTCAAACACAAATGGAACATGGTAAAACACGTTTAATGATGTTCGTAACAAAAGTTCGAGCATTCGTGTGGAAGCAGGTCAGAAAAATTTATCCTAATATTTATGTTATATAAACCAGTTAAGCACTTCAGTTATTAGATTGCTGATTTTGATGTAGGTTCAAAGGCGATATGAGAATACACTAGCTTTTAGCCGTTAGTCAAACTGTTTGTTGCTGTTGAGACTTCCGGCAGGACACTTCGATTGCACTGCTACTGAGGATGTCTGCCGCAGCCGCAGACGAAACGTCTGGGAAGATGAAGTAGACCGCGGCGCACAAGCCCGGTTAATACTTTATATTATACTGACAAAGGCCGTGAAAACTTACGAATTTTTATTAAAATTCTCTTTTTTACTGAGCTGGCCACAAAAGGCCTATAACAGTTGATAAATCAGCAAAGAATATTTGGATGAAATATATTACCTCTCCTTTTTATTATATATGGCAGATAAGGAAAAAATATAAAATAAATTTAAAGTTTCAAAAAAGTTCCAGGCATTTGAAAACACAAACCAGTACAAAGCAATAGTGTGGAAACTGATCATATTTTTTTTGCAAAAAAACAAATAATGATACGATTAGTAAGGTTAGGTAGTTGAAATGCTGTGCACACATGTATGTATGTATGTATGTATGTATGTATGTATGTATGTATGTATGTATGTATGTATGTATGTATGTATGTATGTATGTATGTATGTATGTATGTATGTATGTATGTATGTATGTATGTATGTATGTATGTATGTATGTATGTATGTATGTATGTATGTATGTATGTATGTATGTATGTATGTATGTATGTATGTATGTATGTATGTATGTATGTATGTATGTATGTATGTATGTATGTATGTATGTATGTATGTATGTATGTATGTATGTATGTATGTATGTATGTATGTATGTATGTATGTATGTATGTATGTATGTATGTATGTATGTATGTATGTATGTATGTATGTATGTATTTTTTTTTTTTTTTTTTTTTTTTATTGAACTTTAACAGCATGCCCCGTTACGGAGTAACATTACATGCATTTAATTACATAGATACATTATAAATAGTAATCACATTTTGATATTATTTTACAATAGTTTTTTAAATATTAGAATTTAAATGTTCAATTCACGTATTGTTTTAAAATAAAAATTGTTTACAAGTCAATTGAATTAACATATATACAAAAAGCTTTCAAATGTTTATTTATAAGGTTTTGGTTTGACACTGGCCAATTTCCTCCATTCTTGTGTACTTCTTCAATCAACTTGTCCCTCTGATGTTTTGTGTCTCTACATTCATAAATGAGGTGGTTTGCGGTCTGCTGTGGGCTATTGCAGGTGCATTGGGGATCATCTATGATATGAAATGTATGTATGTATGTATGTATGTATGTATGTATGTATGTATGTATGTATGTATGTATGTATGTATGTATGTATGTATGTATGTATGTATGTATGTATGTATGTATGTATGTATGTATGTATGTATGTATGTATGTATGTATGTATGTATGTATGTATGTATGTATGTATGTATGTATGTATGTATGTATGTATGTATGTATGTATGTATGTATGTATGTATGTATGTATGTATGTATGTATGTATGTATGTATGTATGTATGTATGTATGTATGTATGTATGTATGTATGTATGTATGTATGTATGTATGTATGTATGTATGTATGTATGTATGTATGTATGTATGTATGTATGTATGTATGTATGTATGTATGTATGTATTTTTTTCTTTATTGATAACAATCAGCATGCCCCACTACATAGTAGTATTGCATGCATTACATTACATTTTTCCAGCATTTGATTTTACAAATTCTACATATTTACATGTTAATATTACATTAGATCTTTTAGCAGTTGATTTCACAAGTTATACATATTTACATATCTTTACAGGTTAATTGAATTTATGTATTTACAGAATGCTTTTAGGTGGTGTTTTACAAGACTCTCGTTGGTTACTGGCCACTTGCTTCCATTTAGAGTTACATCTTGTATTAGCTTGGCTCTTTGTTGACTTTTGTCTACGCATTCGTATATTAAATGGTTTACGGTTTGTTGGGAGCTGTTACATGTGCATTTTGGATCGTCTACTATATGGAATCGGTGTAAATAAGCTTTGGTTTTTCCGTGGCCGGAAGTTATTGCTGTGAAAATTGGTGTTAAAGTAAGCTTTCTCTTCAGCCTATCTTTTATTGTTGGAAAAAATAATTTGCTGAGAGCCCCTTTGTCCGTGGCATTCCAACTATTCTGCCAGACCTGATGTCCTGCTTCTTCTATTTCAGAAATAATTACAGATTTAGGTATCAAACTGTAGCTGTTGGACAGATCTCCATCTAGAGCAGCGGATTTGGCTAGTTTGTCTGCTAACTCATTTCCACATATACCTACATGGGCGTTCACCCAACTGAAATGTATTCTCCATTTTTGGCTTTGTAAGGCTTTACATATATTAAGAGTTTTCTCTGCTATGGAGTTATGTTTATTATTATTCCGCAGAATGGCTAGGGTTACTGTACTGTCTGAATATATCGCTACAGTCTTCTCTTCCTCCGGTGTGTTGTTATAGCTTTGAAGTTCTTGTAGCGCTTTCAATATGGCCAGTTGTTCTGCCTGATTATTAGTACATCTTCTGTCTAGCTTGTATTTTAACTCTCGAATTGAAGTCCCTTGTTTGAATATTACAACTGCTGCACGCACTTGCTCTCCTATTTTGCTTCCATCCGTGTAGATTTTGAATATAGAGCCTTCATCATCAGCTTCTTTAACTTCAGGTACTTCTGCAGGGTGGTTCCAGTCACTGGGGGGCAGGGGTGCGTCATAGTCTTGTTTATTTTGCAAGAAGTTGTACAGTTTGACTTTCCCTTCAATTGTGATATCAATGGGTTGGATGCCAGCAATGACACAAGATGCGTCAAATAAAATTGTCCTATATGCCTTCGTGATTTTTATGTTAAACAACCTTTGGATTCTCTGAAATGTATGTATGTATGTATGTATGTATAAATGTATGTATGTATGTATGTATGTATGTATGTATTTTTATTTTTTTATTTTATTGAACTTTAACAGCATGCCCCGTTACGGAGTAACATTACATGCATTTAATTACATAGATACATTATAAATAGTAATCACATTTTGATATTATTTTACAATAGTTTTTTAAATATTAGAATTTAAATGTTCAATTCACGTATTGTTTTAAAATAAAAATTGTTTACAAGTCAATTGAATTAACATATATACAAAAAGCTTTCAAATGTTTATTTATAAGGTTTTGGTTTGACACTGGCCAATTTCCTCCATTCTTGTGTACTTCTTCAATCAACTTGTCCCTCTGATGTTTTGTGTCTCTACATTCATAAATGAGGTGGTTTGCGGTCTGCTGTGGGCTATTGCAGGTGCATTGGGGATCATCTATGATATGAAATCTATACAAGTAAGCTTTGGTTTTTCCATGTCCTGATACCATTGCAGTGAATGTCGCTGTTAATGGTAGTTGTGTCTTAAGACGATCCTTTATCAAAGGGAAGAATGATTTGGTAAGGGCTCCTTTACTTGTACTGCTCCATCTCTGTTGCCACTGTAGATGTCCTGCCCTCTCTATTTCAGTTTTCAAAGAAGATTTTGGTACCTTGTTGTAAATAGTCTTTATTTCGATGTCTTCAGCAGCTGATTTTGCTAATATGTCTGCTAGCACGTTACCAGTAACTCCTGCATGTGCTTTCACCCAACTAAAGTGTATTGTCCACTGATTTCTTTCTAAAGTTCCTAGTCTATTAAGTGTCTCCTCAGGAATATAATTGTGTTTATTGTTGTTTTGTAAGGTGGATAGTGCCACTTGACTATCTGTAAATATGGCTACAGTCTTCTCTTTGTTCAGCGTATTTGCCATGTTTTGTAGCTCTTCAAGTGCTTTCAAAATAGCCAGTTGTTCGGCCTGATTGTTTGAACACCTTCCATCCAGCCTGAATTGCAGTTGTCGAATTACAGTATTGTGCTTGTACAGAACTACAGCAGCCCCGACTTTTTCATCTGATTTACTCCCATCCGTAAAAATTTGAAAGACGTATGCCCCATCATCCTCAACTGCTTTTATATGAGGTCGTTCTGCTGGATGGTTCCAGACGCTTGGTGGTAGGGGTGCATCATAGTCACGTTCACTGTGTATATCATTATACAGTTTTATTTTGCCTTGTATTGTTATACCAATTGGCTGGATGCCGGCAATAACACAAGATGCATCATAAGAAATTGTCCTATATGCCTTCGTCATTTTTATATTGAACAATCTCTGAATCCTCTCGAATTTTTTAATGTTCTTCTGATTTTCTAGGGCAAATCCCCACACAGGAGCACCATAAGTTAAAATAGGTTCTATTGCGCCTTTATAAATAGTTTCTAGCGCCTTATTTCCCAGTCCCCAAGTGAGTTTTGCGCACTTGGAAAGATTATGCAGAAGTCGTAGTGCTTTGTCATGTACTTGATCTATGTGGTGATCAAAGCTAAACTTCCTATCAATGTAAATACCAAGATATTTAATAACATCCACTTGTTCCAGAGTTTTATTGTTCAGATATATGCTGATTGCTTCATTATGATTAGTTTTCTTCTTTGATATTACCAAAACTTTTGATTTTGAGTCGTTAAACTGGATTTTATTTTCTTTAGCCCATAACTCAATTTTCTTTATGTCCTGATTTGAAAAATTTTCAGCATCTAATATACTTTTTCCTTTTGTCATGACAAGTAAATCATCAGCAAATGCTATTACCTCTGTCCGCGTTGTAAATTCCAATTTTAGCAAAGAGTTATATAGTATATTCCAAAGTCCAGGCCCACAACAAGATCCTTGCGGACAGCCTCGCTGGACCTGTACTTCAGTCCTGAATTCATTCGTAGAGAGAGTTGCTTTCCTATTTTTAAAATAATCCTTTGTAAGTTGGTACAAATTTCTTGGGCACTTCATCTCTCTTAAGTTATTTAAGACACTAGGCCACCAACATGCATCAAAAGCTCCTTTCACGTCCAAACTCACCAAAACAACATAACCAAAAGATTTTAGCTCATCTTCAATGAATACCTTCAGCGCCATTGCTGCATCGGTCGTGCTTTTCTGAGCTTTAAATCCAAATTGTCTTGTACTGTAAAGGTTTCTCGTGTTAATATGATATTCAATCCTATTTATCATTAACTTTTCTAAAACTTTACCGCATATGTTCAACAAGCTGATTGGTCGATATTTTGTTATCGTTACACTATCTTCTTTGCCTGGCTTTACTATAGGAACTATAGATGAACGCTTCCATCTTTCTGGAAAAATTCCTTCCATAAGACATTGATTATATATTGCTGTAAAGAAATATGGGAACATTTTAAAAGCATTTAACAGAATATCACTAGATATTCCATCTTCTCCCGGTGACTTTTTTGGATTGAAATTTTTTAATGCAACCCAAATTTCATTAGGTGTAAATTCCTTGTCATCTGGGGTACTAATTACTTCCTCTGCAAGCCTCCTTAGGTCTTTTTGTCGTTCAGTATCATCTTGTACCCTATCCTCCGGAATGAAGTTCTCCAGCATATACTTTAATGTGCTTGGTATATCTTCAGTGTAGGTTCCATCTTCTCTTTGCAATGTAGTAAGTGAATTCTGATATCTTATTTTATTGGCTGCGATCTTATAGACTACAGTCCAAGGATTAGTCCCATCAGTTACATTACAAAATTCCCTCCAGGATTTAAACTTTTCGTCATTTATTTTCCTTTGGTATTGCTGATTACCTTCCAAGTACTGATTCCTTCTTTCTTCTCTTAACTGCTCATTATTAATAGTTCGTTGATATCGTCGTCTTAATGCATTTACCTTTTTCCTCAATATGGTTAGTTCAATGGTCCACCAGGGAACTGATTTGCCTCTAATTGCCTGCTTCTTACCCCTGCTTACTCTAAACGCTTCCCTGCATGCAGCTTCCATACTATTGTAGAACATTTCAATTGTATATTCAACATTATTTTCTTTTACTTTATGGTCGAGCTGTTCATCCACACTCTGTCCATTGCCCAGACAATTAAAATTTTTGGTCAGCTTTCGTGGCAACGTTTCCTCAAATGTCTTATAATTTTCTGGTCTAGTTATATATTTAATTCCCTTTAATGTACGAGTTTGGGTTTTGATTGCATTTCCTATTGTGAACGATATTATCTTATGATCAGAGCAGCTTTCTTGCTCTCCAACGGTCCATTCCCTTACATCTCTAAGGAGTTTGTCATTAACGATAGTCAAATCGACCCAACTCCTTCCAGTTTGGGATTCAAAAGTTGGCAAGCCGTTGTTTTCATTCATGATATGTAAATTTGTTGCTGTAATGAATTCTTCAAATATTCTACCACGCTGATTAGTTATTATATCATGCCAAAGTTTGTTTCTGGCGTTACTATCTGCTAGTATTATCAGACCCTTTCCTTTAATATGCTGGAGAATATTTTCAATCTTGTTAATGTCATCTTCTATATTCAAGTGCCCATCAAAGTACATACAAGCTGCAAAAAATGTTTTCTTATTATATACAACCTGTATAACGACACAATCACTGTCGGAAAGCTGACCAATGGTAGTTACGTCAATATTTTTGTTGTTTATAAATATTGCTGCTCGTTTACCCGTAGTACCAACTGTATATATTCTAAAATGTAATGGTACACCTGCTGGTTTATTGTTAATCAAGTAGGGCTCCTGAATAAATACTATATCTATAGCTTTTTCATTCACAAGCTGTACCAAATTAGCAGTCGCAATCCTTGAATGTTTCAAGTTAACCTGAAAACATGTTAATCTGCATCTATCCATTTTAATAGTCGGTATTGTCTTTTAGCCGCCTAAGTGTTGCTTGATAACAGGAGCAATTCGTATCCAGTGCAGAATGATTTTCTGACACTTTGTTGTCTCTGTTATATTTATTATACGTTACACAATTAATGCATTTATATGCAGCTCTGTTAGCAGTACATTCCTTTAGAGCATGCTTCTCTGCGCAATTTGGACATGTTTGCTGTCCTTTACAGTCCTGCGCACGATGATTATATTTACAGCAATTGAAGCAACGCCCAGCCTTGACATAATCATCCCAGTTACACATATTCCATCCTATTTTTAATCTTTTGCCAAGAATTTCCCTCCGTACAGTTGAAGTGACTTCAACAACCAAATTCAAATTCTTTTTCCTATCATGAAAGGAAAATTTAGGCTGAATCTCTGTGCTGAAATTCTCCAGCTCTGTATTTTGTGCTGTTAAAACCTCCACAG
>CM060950.1:282761535-282801535 GCA_030765055.1 Mantis religiosa
GTCTTAAATTTTCTGGAAATCACCGTAGAAGCTCTCTTCAGTCTGTGTGACATTTGTATAAGTGATCAACTGTTGTATTTAGACAAAGTCTTACTGGACAAACAATTTGAGCTCCTCAAAACTCAAAACGTATATGAAATGAATATTCTGATAAGTATTTCCAAGATAGCGTTTCTTGGTGTGGTTTTAAAAGTCTTTTCTGAAATTGTAAGTTATTATTCGTTTTTATCTATCTCTTGGTCATAAAAGGAAAAATTTAAAGAATTAAAAATGCAATATATACACGCTGACCCTACAGACGTCGTTCTATAAAAAGCCATTGCACTGTGGCAGTCCCACAAATTTACATTTTTTGTTAAATTCTGTTGATAGAGTCGCTTATAAAGTGCACATATAATGATGACTTCTTTAGTTTTCATTAATCATCACCAGAACAGATAATATACGATCCAATTATGTAATTTAAACAAAAAATTAATATAAACTTACTTCAAAGTAGTCCCTTTGAGTATCAAATAATTATCCTAATGTCAACAATATATTTGCATAATGTTAATTTCCTTTTATATGTCCTTTAATGTAATAATTAGAAGCAACTACTTACAATAATCTGATATCATTATTCGCACGCTACAGTATTTTAGTGATATTATCTTATATATTTTGATTGTAATGCTTTAAGGTACCCGATATATTTTGTTTGATTACCTGGCGTGTAAAGAAATCTAATGGTGTTCAAACACGGGAGCAGGAAACATACAATTACCAATGCGAGAAACATGGGTTTTCAAGATTAATCCCGCAAACACTCAATGACTGAGCTTGCGAGTTCAGCGAGTTAAAAAAGTTTGGGTGGATAGCTGACGGCATCATCTTGGTTTGCAGCAGAATCAACTGATTTGTCAGATCAATGTCTCGTGTCAATTTGCCATGACATTCGTTTTCAGCAATTTCTAATTTCCATCTGATACCGACAACAGCGAGGCTACTCGGTGATATAGTTGGCCTTGTATCTGCAAATAAAAAATACTGGTTTATTGCTTTTGTTAAATAAACAAAGCAATGAAGGGGACAGACCTGTTATATGTTACCTTGAAAGTTTCCATAAATTTGTCACTAATTACACGTGTTGCGCCGAATGAAGTCATTTGGAAGCAGTTGTTATATTTTTGTATATTTGTAAGGAAATGTGTGGAATCCGTTCCTGTTCCTAAAACCAATGAGTACACTGAGTTGACTGGACCAATTGCACTAAATTCACCTTGCCATTTGCACAATATAATCCACTAGCTTCTTTATTTTTGTATTTCAATGCCTTGCAATCTTGGCAAACTGGGTTAATAAATCCAATGACAACACATTGGAAGACACAGTAGTCAACTGAAACATCGTAACTGAAAGCAGCTCTTTTCAAACCTGTAAGACTATTAGCTGTACCATGTGTTTGTGATATCCTAGTCCTTTCAATTTCATTGTACTCTTCATGTTTCTGTACAGTCCAATTAGACCGAAAATCAGCTTACTTTATAGCATTTCGAGTTCTTTGACCTAAAGTGCCCCGCCTGCGTCTTATAGTCGGCATGAATCTTGAACTGAATATAATAAACACATAAAATAAATTAATTAACCAGAGACAAATATAGGAACTTTGAAATGGCATGCATTAATTGAGAGCTCGTAAACAGTTAAGCATTATATCGTAGAAAAAAGTGTAAAAATTCCGCCTGCATTCAAGTAGTTTATATTAACTCTAAGGCTATGCTCATATATTATAAAGTTTCCAACTAAATTTAAACTATATTTATATTGTGATTTGGTTCTCTTTGTTTTCATGATTTGCTTCTCTTTTGTTTTAACCTTTCACATAAATTTTCTCAGATTGCATATCCATTTCGAAAAAGAAAAATGTTTTTCCGTTTTCCTGCGCAATTTTACCGTTTTTTCTCTTCATAAGAACTTCCCTTGCACTTAAACGAATATTTTAAAAAGTTAAAGAACTAGCGAAATTGGTCCAGGCGTTTCGAAGTTTAGCGGTTAAAATAATTTACAAATTCATTTTTATTACACAGATATGGTAAGTGAATTAGCTTTGAAGTCTTTGGCAAGGTGTGGAATATCTTTCTACTTTTAAATGCTTTTGTTCGTCGAAAATAAAAGAAGGTGTATGTATTCTGTAAGAGTTTGCGTGTGTACATTAATATTTAGTTAATAACATGGTCCATTATCACTTTTGGTTTTTTCTCACCTTTTAAACCTTTTTGGATTTATACAAATATTTCAAAACAAAAATTAGGCAAATCGGTTCAACCGTTCTCGAGTTTTTGCGGTACTAACAAACGTCAATTCATATATAAGATATATTCGGACATGACTTTAGGATAAGTTAGCTTGATACACAGCATGTTGTTTACAAGCGATAACAAACGAGAGAGGGAGTAGTCTCCTCTGTTACCTAATTTGTGAGTGGCTGTCAGTGCCTGGGAGGGGTGATGTAAGTACTGAAGCTCTGTTTGCACAGACACAGGTAACCATCTTCCAGTCAGAGTACAACGAAATAGCAACCGTGTCCGAAGCTTGTTTATAACTGCTTCCTATATGACTACACTATCAGACATTGCAGAGGTCATGCTAAATGCAGCTAATGTGCTCAAAGTTATGAAACTCGTGAGTGCACAATGAAATACTCTACAAGTTTTGGAGATGGGAATTAGCACATATACATCTACAGTGATCTACAGAAAAGATGTTTAATGCATAGGCTTTATTAACTAATTTAGCATAATAGTATAAACTCAACTTTATATGATATGATGTAGCTGAAAAACAATAGTACACCCACAGCACAAGCATGAATTTTGCTTGACTATATAGTACTGTTGTTACATTATTGTTGTACTTTAGTTATCGCACAATATGCACTGTGTTATTTCATGCTATATTATTTAAAATATGGTGATGGCATATATGAAGTAGCTGTACGAGAGCAGTATATTACGTCGTGAGGGAAAGAATTTCATGGCGCGTAATGCACAAATATTTACCTCTGTACCATACATGTACACTCGTGTTGCGTTCTAGTTAGGTGATGGGTCACATAAATAAAAACTGTCGAACACATGTGAACAGGCAAGTCGAGAATCAGCACAAGTTCCTGTTTTTGTGTAAATGAAAATCTGATGCGTTACATTCAAATAACATTCTCTGTTGTTAATCAAGCAGCTCTTCAGAATATTCATTCCTCTATGCACTTCACGATAATCGTGATAGCCCCTTGCAGAAATAATCTTACTGATCATATTGTTGTAGCTGCAAAGGAATATAGCAATGTAGTAGGCTTTAAGTGATATTCAAATCTTTTATGCTTGGTCCTATGTGATAGTTATGAAAGTCCGTTCTTTATCTATGGTCAGGAGAAAAACTGAAGAATGACATAAATAATTTGTTGTAACGAGCTAGACCATTTGTGTAATAAGAATTTATCTCTTATGGTTTATACGTTATGCAAAAGTCATCCTGAATGAAGACCTCTGAGAACATTGCCAGAAAATTTAAAATATAGCTTTCATTGTCATGAAAATGTATTATATTTTTTTAGTCAAACCTATTATAGCCATTAATCTGAGAAAGCGATTTTCTTGAGAATCTACGTGTAACATCTTTGGAAGTTCCTGAACGAAAATACTCGTACTAAGTTTGGTTTTTAAACTTGGGTTTTAAGTTTGGTTTTGAAATATGTTGTTGCCCCCCAAAAACAGACCTTTTTCTAAAAACACTCTTTTACGAATAAGAGGGTTACGAGAAATTTATTTCAGGTGAAACCTAGATGCACAATTTTTGTTGGGAATACAACACTAACCGTACTTACGATACGCAGTAAAGAAATTAATCATTTAATATAGTTAACTATAAAGTTAATTACAGCTCTTAGATTCACAATAAGGGAAAGAACAAATAATATAAATAAAAATTCGGAGAAAATACTGTGGACGTATGAGTAAAGACATTCTGAGTTAAGAGGCGGTTTCACTTGTGTAACTTTTGCATAACTACCACAGGCGTCAACGCCCGCCTCGGTAGCGTGGATGGTAGCGTGTTTGCCTTACGTTCAAGAGGTAACGAGCTAAGGATAAGGTCTTTTCCGGGGTTTTCCCTTATCCTGATGGACGAATATCATGTAACTGTAAGCTCCATGGGTCCCGGGCTCCTTTGAGCATCATTTCGCCCATTTCCTTATTCGTCCGATATGACTTAACGTTGGAGGACATAAGTTAAAAATAAAAACAGGCGTTAATATACTTTATAATCATTATTTAGAGATAAGCAAGGTATAGCCAACATGAGTATGGTCAGCATTCATTAAATAGCTATTTTGTAACCAGGATTTATAGTAGTGCCAGGTCTTAGTATAATCAGCTTCCTAATATGTCCCGGGAAATTTACAATAGAAATTGCCATACATGGAGCAATTTTTTCTATGTCTTTATGTAAAGATGACATCGCGTATGCTATAATGTGGTTAATGTGTGTATAGGATTGGGATGACAGTGTCCTGGGTTATCATAACTTAGACTTCTTTAGGTTTCGACACCTAGGTTAGCGAACATATATATGAACGGGATGAGAGGGTCCTGCGATATCGGAGAGGCAACTTCTACTCCTGACATCGACAACCAAGTGTTAATTAACCTCTCCATTTTTGGAAATTGGCTCAAGTATAATATTTTAGACAAATTGGCTTAACTTGGTGCCATATATACATTTTAATTCTTTAACTACTTTGACTACTTAAAGTTTCCCTGTTATGACCGTTCGTCCATGCAACATTCATTCTTACTTTGCACTTGCCCAATAGCATCATTATGTTTCCTTTGAGCCATTCATAAGTCAGTATAACTATCGCATAAACATAATATAGTTACAAACATAGAAGAAACGAATAGCTAAAGAAGGACCTCCTTACTCAATGATCGATGTTAAAGGGATCAGCAATTAGCACATGAATTAGTTGTTACTTTGTGAGGCCGTGAAAAGGTACAGAATTGATCTTATGTTGGCAATGTTCAAACTAGGGTAATCTTTCTGTGCGGTTTTGCAGGCATTACGTGAAAAGAATAACTAATCGTGTGAGATGGAATGGAACTTTGACATTAACTTTCTCTGTGTCAAAGATTATTAGTGCCAAGTTTGGTTGAAATCAGTAGAAACGTGACATATACCAGGTGTGTCACCTGCCCATATTTATTTGTTAATTTATGCAACGTGCTAGGCAACATATGTGTGACTTACGCCTTTCTTGAATGCCTTCTAATGGATGATTTGCATAACAGATTATGAGGAAGCGTAGATAACTCAGGGCATAAGTATTGTATGGTATAGAAAACAATCACTATGTATATCGGTTCCAAAAACATCATACCCAGATACAGAAAGCAGCAGTAATAATTTTAGACGACTTTACAAACTTTTATTCATTAGCGTACATTCACATACACACCGTTAAACACGTCCTTGAAGGAAACATCTATCACATGCATCAGTTTACAATAACATTGGAACACAAAATGGCAGATCTACAGAGTGGGAACAATTGGATTTAAATCTTTAGCCACCAGCTGTTTTCGTTGTACGGTTACGTCAAGAAAGCTATCAGTTAGGTAGTTTTCGCTTCTGTCACAAATTGCGACAGTTTTTAGCTGAAACAGATGCAGTATTTTTATATCTGTCAAAACTACCCAAACGAGCTCAAAACACACTAGGAAGCTGTAAATAGCTTGTAAAGATTCGAGCTGGGTGATTAGGTCTTCGGTTACATTTTCTAAAAGGAACCTTCCCTCTCAAGGTAGCGTTGGCTGAAGGGTAAGCAATACACAGGTTACTTAACCACTTTGCTCCTGCAAGTTGCGTTCAAATCCTTCGTAACTAGCTCAAAAATTGTATTATCCTTATTATACTTCTTGGAGCCTATAATTTGATATTGCAATACAAATAACATTTTTATAACATTATAGGTAAACACTTATAAACCAAAATGAAATAATAGCCATGTTTTCCACCGGCAGTTAATTATAATTACAATTATAAATGTATAGTTAATAGTGGATATGTTATTACTGTCGATATTTGCTTGACCCATTCAACCAGGTCTCAAACCTTTCAAAATTGCTAAGTGAAAAATAAGATTTCAATATGAAACAAAAATATTAGAGTTAATGTCGTCGTCAAGCTTTAAAACGTGAAAGCCACCTACGTAACATGGTTTACAATAACATATACGGCACAGACTATAAGGGTCACAAGGTTAAACATGTTCCCTAATTAAAGATAAAGATGGCCCGTAGTTGACCTTTAATCAGTAGTTTTGTGATAATTTCTTTAGGTTGCTCACTCTATTAGACTAAATAATTTAAAGGTTTTCTAGAAGGCAGGTTATCTGACAAACATTTGTGTAAAATTAGGGACTCTAACGGTGATTTTGTATTTTAACATTATGATTTTGTTACTATTGTCTATAATTATACGAAGAATTTTATGACAAGTAATTATATAAATCCTCACTAAAATTAAAGAATTTTAAAGTGGAGGTATCGAACAGGAGAGAACTTGGGTTGAATAAAGGTGAGGGAGGATTTCTGTGGAACTGAAGAGCATTAAGTCTAACCATTGTGCTTAGCACTTTTTTTTGCTTGAAAATTTTACTCAGATATTTAAATTTTGATTTTCCTAAACAAGTAAACTTTCAGTGGTAAAAATCACATGTGCCCTATATGTATCTAAGTTGCTCTGTGTCAATGTATGGCAGATTGTTTTTGCACATAAAAGCGAAGCTTTAGATTAGATTATTTATGTTAGGCTATATCTTACACTGTAATAAAGTGCAAAGGAGGAAAACCTGCAGCACAAAATGTTTGACTACATGGGAAGCGATTGTAGAGAAGAATGTGATACTCACAAATACATTGAAAATGACAGAAGATGTATTTAGAACAATAGGCAAGAAAGAGTGTGGATCAAATAAACTAATGTAAAACTCTAGAGCGGCTACAAAAGAAGAACGAACAAGGGCCTTAAAGAATACAGTGATTAATTCATGGAAATTAATTATTCTTTCACACTGGCCGTGTGTAGGCTAAATTGTGGAAACGTAGAGTCAGACTGAAAAATTCAATGCCATAGCCGGGATTTGAACCACGGATCTTCTGGTTTCCGTCCAGCCGCACAACCATTGTGCTACTATGGCCAACGTGCCGATGTGACATTAAATTCTCCAACTGACTCGTGGTTCAAATCCCGGCTATGGCATTGAATTTTTCAGTCTGACTCTACGTTTCCACAATACAGTGATTGTTTTCCCTTGGCGTTACCAGTTCCACAGTGAGCGAGCGAAGGAGATGGACGATTTATCTTCTGTGTCTCATCGAATCCTCCTTGCGGGTAAACAGAACCGCGTTATCGCTCCAATGCATTGTATTGGCTATACAAGCATGTCCTTAAATTCTATCCAGTAGCCCACCTCGGTAGCGTAGATGGTAGGGGTTTTTGCCTCACGTTCAAGGGGTCCCATGTTCGAATCTCAGTAAGAAAGAGTAATCTGGATAAGGTTTTACCGGGGGTTTCCCTTGTCCTGAAAGACGAATGTCCGGCAACTCTAAGCTGTATGGTCCTTGGTCTCATTTGAGCATAATTTCACCTATTACATTCATCGTCCGATATGACATAAAGTTGGAGGACGTAAATTTAAAAAAATAAGTTCTAGCCAGAAAACAAAACCTCTTCAAACATAATTCTTCCTGCGGTAAATTTTGTTTAACCCAGGTTTCATCCAAATAAAGAATGAGCCTAGAATAACCTGTACTTTTATCGTTGTGCTTTTTGCGCAAAATTTAATCTTGCAGCAACAATATCGCTCTTCCAAGCAGAAATTTATGACCATCATTGGTTCCCATGAATTTGTAGTCAAGAGATTTCAAAATATGATACATAGCAGATACATAGCCCGTATATTCTACTTCATACCTCGTTCAATTGGTTAGCCTTTTAGCAGTTGGATATTCACTATTTTCGTATGAATTAATAACTGTTCTACGTAAAATACACTTTTGAAAATAATCTAATTTGGTAGCACGTTTTTTCTCACGGCTTGACGTTTTCCTGAAGCCCTAAATACGGGAACTTGTCATAATGTAGTGAACTTATTGCGTTCTTTAACAATGTTTGTCAATGTTTTCACTCACGCCACAAGCTTATGCCATTAATCCTTAACTCTGAGCGAAATATTTACGTTCGTAAACTTCTGCAATTGACAGTTGTTTGAAAAATGAATACACGTGAATATTTCTAGGCTGCCTATGTAAAATCCTAAGAACTGTCTAGCAGACAGTACTAGGGATACATGTATGTACTAGGCTTGCTAAGCAACAGATTTACCAACTTTGAAGAGCACTTCTGCACTCTTAAAACATCACCAATTTACTGAATGTAAGTCCGAAAATGCATCAGCACTTTTCCATTCTTCTTCACAGATCGTTAATGCTTCTTTTATTTCTAGTTAAGTGCCATATCGTGCCCTATTTCCAGAACCAGATATTCTATAAATTTGCCTCAGAGGCAAGTACTACTTCGCAGCAGCGGAGCTACAAAAGCGACACCTACTTTGGGCCCACTAATAGTAGCGGGAATTTGGCCTGTTGACTATATCATTAGATTAAGGGGTGCAAATTACTGGCTAAACAAGGAAGAATATGGGAATGTTTTTAAAATGACGGTAAAAAGATGCAGTACTAAGAAAGAAGTGAAAAATTAGTAATTATATAAATGGCAAGAAGAGTGGGATAATACACACTTCCGGACATTAAAGAGAGGCTAAAATTAGAACATATAAAACCAAGAAAAGGATTTTTTCACTTTTTTACAGGATATGGCTCATATAATGTATATTTAAGAAGAATACGGAAGAAGAACTCATATTTATGTGAGCAATGTACCTAACTGTTTAGATTTGCCTGAGCATGTTATTTTGAGTGCAATAAATATAGAGAACTAGTAGAAGACAGTCGAAGGAAACTTCAACGAAAATGTGTATGAAACATCTTAAGAGATGCAGAAGATAATGCATATTTAGAAAATATGTATCAGATAATATCCGATAAGGCGTTAGAGGAATATATGACCCGCGACAAAATACTTCAAGAAAGAAATGTAGGAACATTTGAATCTACGAAAACAGAATGTTACTTAAGGGATCGTCGGAGGGAAATAGGACCAAGAGAAACTGAAGATACAGATTACCAGACTTGAAGACCTAATTTAAGACGCACAACCGATAAATATACTACGCCAGTTATGGATATCGGAAAAAAGGGCAGAAACCATAGAAAGAAAGAGAATCCCAGGAAAACCAGAGGAGATATATGCAGAGTATCAGAGCGGACAGTCGCAACTGATCATGCAGAAGAGGAAAGATTGCAACCCGGATATCTGGAACTAGCTCCATCTACTAATGCCAGTCCCCTTAGGAGATGGATGCCAAAAGGAGGAAGCTTTGGATACCAGTTGCAGAAGAGGAAATTTTAAAATTTGTAGGAAACAGTCTTTCCTAGTGTGTTATCTCAATTAAAGCTGCAGTAAAAATGTAGATTTGATTTATATTATTTTTGTAGAAGTAAAGTGGAAGAAAGACTGTTTTACATAGATTAGATGAGTAGATTTGTAAAGTTACGGGAATCTAGTAATCTGTAGGTTTAGTTAGTTCATTAGGTTAGCAAGCTGATTATATCTGCAAAATATGTAAACTTTTTGTGTAATTTGATTTAAAAATTAATAAAGTTAAAAATGAAGTTTGCATAGTAAGTCCTGGCATAGATTTCAGAAACCGAGGTATTAGATATGCAGATATTATTTTATTATATTATATCTTTTTAAACCTATAAATGTAGGGTTTGAACAGTCACCCTCAGAAAATATAGCTCTGTGATACTGGAAAAACAAAATAATCGTTTAATTAGTATTTCTTGAACGTTCAAGAAAATTAGCCGTAGGCTTCGTTAAAGCGAGCCAGTACGTGTGTGCGTTTAACATTGCATTCACTGTACTGACTAGCCAGCAATAGACCAGTCCCATCTGGCACCTCCATGATCATTCCTATTTGCAGTTACCTACTCTAAATGAAAATGCATCTTAAAGAGAAAATACCACAGTTGGAGACATAAATAATGATAAACAGATGCGGCAATGCTCTCGCTCACCCTAAATACCATAAACACTACCGAGAGATAGAATATCCTGAAAGCTTACCTTCTTCCCGTCTCTCGGACTATTTAGAAGTATGAAGACAATTCTAGCGGTTATTGCAAGCGAACATTTCTTTCGAGTGAGTCAGTTAATAAGTGAAATAATGAGTATGTTTCAGCTGCATCAAGGATGATTCTACGAGGGAGTTGTGATGACTAAGTGTTCAGTGAGGTCTACCCGAAAGTCCTGTTACCCGGAAGCGATGGAAAACTCCGGGGGTCTTTCCTTGGGGCAATACCTTGAGTCTAAAAAGCCGCCCCCCCCCCATCGACAGCAACGTCAAGACGGGTGGAAGTGGATAAGCCACTTACAGGCGTCAACCCCGCAGGGAAGACTACCGAATAACCTCGGTGAGGCCGCCTAGTGATCTAGCACACCTTCTACTAGCTCAGCTCTGCAGGCTAGTACCCGCGACATTTTAGGCAACTCTCTGTCCCCTCCGGGTGGCCGAAGCCTGGCCGGAGGCACCCGATTTCCCGCGGGTAACGGGAACACACTGCCATCTCGAGTCTAACTAAATCCGAACAACTCCAATTCAGGGAGGGCTCGAAAGTTCGGCCCCAGGTTTCTCCAGTCACGTCAGTGGTACCACGAGTGCTAAGGGTCCGCATTCTCGCACTTAAGCAGCTGAAGCGGACGGATCCCCAACTGTTGGACCCTACAGTGGGTGCTGGTACTGCAAGGGATTAAAACGCTCTTGTATTTGACTCAAAGGATTGACTAACTAAACAAGAGGCTGCTTCGTTCGTATTTCATTACGCCAAGTGAAGTAACTGTGACATCTGAACTATATCACTTAGAGAAGAGTCAGGGGAACTTATGGAAGAGACAGTGGAAACTAATCATGTTACAGTATAGTCAGGATTTTGTCAGCTAAGAAAATACGATACCGTTCTCTAAAAGATGCGGTATAATAAAACTCAATACCACTGGTAAGCACAAATACTGATATACATCAGGTCAATATGCTGGCATATGTTTCTCTCGTACTGCTTTGGAAGTAGAAAAGCAAATTTGTACCTACATTTTTAAGAACGTATTATTTAATATTCTGTTTTAAAAGCTAGCAGTAGTGCAAAAAATTCTTTGCTTCTGTATTAAAATACAAAGTAATTAGTTAACGAATACTGTCATCTGGAAGTCGTATGTGCAGCGTCTCATTTACATTCCGCGGATATATAAATTTCAAAACATTGGTAGCTCCGGTAAACTCAATCCCCCTTAGTTCTCAGTGTCTTGTCATCTGCCTAAAAGAGAAGCCTGTCGCAGCTCTTAGTGGATGTAAATATTTCCCACAGATATTGAGCTTAATTTTTTTATGTGTTGTGAGAGACCCTAGGGTGTTTAAAGTGAACTTTCCCCGTTACTTAACTTTTCTTATCTTTTCTCCAACAAACATACGCACACACAAACATACCTTTCATCTTCCCCTTCATTTGCGTTACTAGAAATACGTAAAGCCTGCCAGGAAGTTAAGGGAAATTTTAAGTTACGTTAATTCCATTTTCCTTGTGCACTCTTCCTGATGCGTTCTACTTACTCAGGAACGGGTGACTGAGGTGGGCAGAAGAGAAGAAGCCTTTAAGTTTCTCTGTTTGCCTCATTTCTTCCTGTTTTTTAAAATTCTCATGAGACTGTTCATCTCCTCTTCACAATTCCACCCTTCCGGCAGGACGAAATCGAGCATTTAGCTGCCCCGAGTCACCCTCTTTCTCTCCGAATGGCGGTCTCTTTTTTCATCTTCTTCCCTTCAGTTTTTATTCCCTTCCTTTAGTTTTCAATCCGAGTCCTAATTTGGATTATCGCCTCACGATAGCGCGTTTCCTTCTTCGACCGCGTAGCAGATCCTGCCACAGTAGCATTCTTTTTCAACCTCACCTCTATCTGCCTGCCCTTGTGAACGAAGGGAACCTTTCCTGCAATTCTTGATTATATTATTTTTTATTGAGTTTATCAGAGGTGAAATGCTAACAATTAACCTTTTTATTTAGAAAGCATAACTAGAATTGCGGAAAAACTAAAACTTACTCGGAAGAAGAAATTTATACTATAATGTCATTTGTCCATGAGTCTTGAAATTATGTTATTTTATTCCACTTGTGAAGCTTAGCTAACTTTAATATTGGAAAGACGTCTAATTTCAATTTTACTATCTTTACTGCATACCTATGTGAAGTAGACGAAATATTGTATTTCCCAAGATATACCGGAAATATGTGATTTGAGGTTCCCCGAAAAAGAACAAATTTAGAAAAAGGTAACTTACGGGTGCATGTGCGTATCTGTTTTTGAACAGGACAACTGAGAAACGGAAATCATTTGGCATTTTAACTTCAGCACCTTGTAAAGTTATGCACGTTAACTTCCAACAACGATATATCTCGAAGAGGATAGCCCGAAGATATTTCGTGCCGTTAAGTTGCCGCTAGCCTGTTCGGCTTGGCCACGCGCACCTCATGCTAATATATAAGGCCTCTCTCTCGAAGCCAAGACATCTTATCTACGATACTGGGCGTAGATTCCCTTCCCATGTCCTTCATACCTATTTCGGAGTCCCGTATATTGTAGACGTGGTGCGAGAGAGAACCCGCACCATCTACAACAAGCTAGGCTCCCATTCTAATAGCCTGGTGAACACCCTTGGCCGTTACGACCATAGGGTTCTTCGCCGAAGACCAAGCTAGTAACCTAATCTGAGCATGGCCACTTTCCCCTGATACCTGTACCCCAGGCCCAGAAATGGGCTTGGTATAATCAATACTTTTACCCTGGTCTCTTTCCCTCTAGCCTGTCAAGCGAGCTGTGCTCAGATGCCTCACAGGCAGGCGGGAGGGTGCAGCCAGCACTGGGCGCACACACCCTCCGGGGGCGCAATATATAGCTAGATATAGTACTACCCAAGAAAACCGCCTGATCACACACGACTGTTCTATTATACTGCCCAGATAAAGGCGCACTAAGCAGCTAGGTGCTGGGCAGCAAACACACCGCCCAGGTAAACCTGAGTGACTCGTATCTTATGCTGGTCTGCTGCCAAGAGATCAGTTCGCCCAGTACGGGCAGGCAGTTAGGTCGTCAGTTCGACCAGTAATGGCAGGTAGTCACCACATCAGTACGCCAGTACGGGCAGATAGTACGACGAGAGTGCGCCCGGTACAGGAGTCACAGCTGGGAGTCAGTCACAAAGGTGACTAGGATATGAGAGTCTACGACTCAGAGCCATACTACACAGTGGGAGTTTCGTCGGAAGTAACATTGGTACTAGGAGGGTCCAAGACATTGGAAGGGTCTACTGTTTCATCTGTGTTAATTAAATGCAGGGTGACAAAATTCCAGACTACTTAGTTCAGATATTAATTTGAGTTTTACTCGCGTTTTATTGGCAATTAAGTTCAATAAAATAATCACTGGATGTTTCTTCTGAGCCGTTGGTAAAGGTGGACTGAAACCTTATTGGTGCCCAATACATTGTTGAATGTATCAAAGTTCAAATGGGGTATGTTTTACTGAATATATGTATTGATGGTTTTCATGTTAGGCGAAGTTCTGATATCCTTAAACGAAGTGTTGATTCACTCAAGTTTGGCTGTAATAGTGGGTATTTACTCTTATATGATTATAGAATTATTATCATTGTCACGTCAGGGACGATCAATAGAACCTTTCCTTTAATTGTTTGAATCGTTGTGCTTTATGTGTTATATACAGTTCTGTAGTCTGAAATATATTCAAGAAAGCTTAATATGTGTATGTGACTGCAAGCCCAATCACCCCCCCCCCCGATCCTCGATCCAGTACAATGTTGCTAGGTCACTCATCTATGCAAGTAGAGGGGGAAGAGAAAGAAATGAACGAGTAGCATAGTGAGTTGCAATGTATTGTAAATTATACAGCAAAGCTTAAGCGACAACTTCCAAAGTAATCACAAGAAGATTTTTAATAAAATCCCTCATAAGAGGGATAAGGGGAGGGATAAGAGGGATAACCTTTTATAACAAAGAAAATTGTTATGTTAATTTCTCCAAAGTTCCTATATCGACGTTTAGTAACATACCACAAGCTTAAGGTTGTAAAGTAATTTATTTATTATGTGGCGCTTTAACAATTTCCAAGATGAACTTTATTAAGCGTTGAAAGTTTGTAAGAAATCTTCTTTGTAAATTTTCAATTTAGGTCCGTTAACTTTGTTTTATGTTGACTTAGACGAAGATTTCCGAATCATAACAAGAAGATTCTTGTCTGAAGACGTCCTCCCGGACAGATGTCTTTCTCTTCCTCAATAAATGATTTACAAGGAAAATATGTTTTTCTTCTGCGATATAAACTAACCCTCTTACATACATCTTCCACGACAGACTTATTCTCCTCGCGTCCTTATAGAAAGATCAGTGATTTTTCTCCACATAACAACCACACGTTTCTTTACAACTACGTTATCCCTAGCAACCTATACACGCCTCTTATTTATTTTCCCACTTTCACTTCCTAAACTAAATTTAAACATTATAATAATTTCAAACATTTTAATATAATTTTAAATTTTAAATAACACCATAAAACAAATTAAAACATTGATATTTTCTTTCAAGGCTGAATTCAAAACAACTGTTACCAGATATTTGCAACAAAAAAAAAAAAAAACAGTGAGTAAAAAAGTAAGCTTTTGCAGACTGTACATGACTTTCACTTTTGTATAATTGGTAAATTGTAAGAGAAACGCAAAATCTTGTTACAGAAACATTATAAAGCGTTAAAGTATGCAGTTTACTCATTTACTACTTTAAAGACATTTTCTCTTATTTATTTAGGTAATCAAGGACATAATGCGTTTCGAGCAGTAAATCACAACTCGGTTTTTCTCATCATGTAAAGAACACCGAATTTAAAAAAATATTAGCGTCCCGACATTAAATTCTGACGTCGCTTTAATTTACTGCATACTTAAACCTCAAGGGTAACATGCAAATGTAGCTGAAGCATTACCTTATTATCAAGAAGTAGACGGAATAATAAGTTTTTGTAAGAATAGTTTGTAGAAGTGCGAGTCGAGAAAATCATGGGAATGCAACCCATTAGACTTGTTAGAACGTGTATTTTATTTTCCACTGCGACCTTCGAAGGGGTCATGCGGTGTGTTGATATTGTAGCTTTGACCCCGAGACATAAGCGGTTGCGCATATTAGCTCCAATGCTAGGACATCAATGATAAAGTTTTCCTTTAACCGCCGTCTCCGAAAAACGTTGGAGCATGGAGATGTGTATGAGTATCACCAGTAAGCATAGATAATACCTCTCATCTCGATCCAACATTATCAACCCCAAGAGAAAGGGATGAGGGCAAGGAACCGTAGGAGCTATGACTTGTAAGCAGGCCGGACAATAGCATAGCGTAGATGTTTGCGATCATTACAAGCTTGATAAACTAGTCACAGAGGCGGGCTCCTCAGAGAAGGCTTCCCTCTGGCGGGACCAGGGAGAAGTCCACTAATGTGCGGCTGCTCAGATAAGACTGCTTTCTGGTAGAATCGAGAACACTTTTCAAGAGCAAGCATCTGTACTAACATCAAAATCAACTTTTAAATGATGAAATACGGCAACAATTAAAAATAGCAGAATTCAGTAAAACAATAATAGAATATATAACCAACTTAAAGCAGCATCTAAATAGAATGGAAGAATATAGAACTCCTAAAATAGTATATAATTACCAACCGCAAGGACGAAGGAATCTAGGAAGATCGAGGAAAAGATGGAAGGAGTAAGACTTCCAGAACAGGTTAAATGGCCTAAGCCGTGTTGTAGAAGAAGAACAACAACATTTACAGTCATTATTATATAGATTTAGCTATAAAATGCAGCTAAACATGTATATAAAATGGAAAATAAGTTTTATCGATAAATATAAATAAAAAGTGCACAAAAGGTAAAGTTCCTAAACGCTGTAAACCATTACTGAACTACTTGCTGGACACCAACAAACACTAGGCTGATCCATCTAATCCAATATTTATCGAAAATTGCAAAACTAACTTTGAGCCTTCATGAAGCATAACGATAGGAAATGAGAGGTCGAAAATTCGTGGTAGAAGAGAAACCACCCCCACATTCGCTTTACAACCAGGAAAAACCACCAAAACCTACCATCAGTACGGCCGGCCCTAGTAATCGAGCCCAAGGACCGGCTCTAGTAATCGAGCCCAAGGACCGGCTCCCACTCGGCGGGAGCATGGCGACTGCGCATGAGCAAATCAGACGTAAAGTCCTGAATATGGGCGAAATAAAAGCCGTTGTTCCGGTGAAGTGAACTACAAATCTTCATTATAAGGGTCACGAACAAAACGACGGACCAATCTCTACGCACAATAAATTGCAGAAAAGTTGGCCACTTAGCTAAGCCCGTGAAGTGTCTGTCTGCTGTGTAGAGGTCCTGAGTTTGATTCCCGGTTTTAGTGGTTCTGTTTCTCCAGATTAATCACTATCCTTCCTCGGGTCTGGAAGTGTGGATTGAAGTGTGAGTATTTGTGTGACCTAATGTATAGAATCCAAATATTGTAACTTCATGCAAACCAGTGAATACCATTAACTACGTATAAGCTATGCGTTCCAAAGGCAAAAGGTTATCGATATGACTACTGAAATTAATAGTGGTGTGTGAGTGGAACAGTAAGAAATATAAAGGAAAGATGACTTGGCATGTTATCATGATAGTTAAGATAGCTTATGAATGATGAAAGTTTTCTGGCTCTCAAGTTAAAAACGAGACCGCCGGGCGACATGAGCCTATTATAGGGCTATAAATTATGTTTAAAATCTTTATAAAAATTGCAATTAAATCTAACTTAGAATTATTTTTCTGTAATAATGAATAAAATGTATTACTTATTTAATTTAACATTACTGCACCTTGACTTGAAATTATATCTAATGTCCAGAAATTAATAAAAAAGTATATTTTGGTTGAAATGACATCACTTCTAATCATCTATAAATGCATATGAGAAATAGTAACACTTAATATGGTGTAACTGTTCTTTAAAACATCTTTTCTTGTTTATTTTTTGTTTTCCAATATCTTTTTGGCACCGCTGTACATAAAAAGATTCAGAAGTACACCTGAAGCAAACGGAAGGATAGGGATGGAATTTGCCTAACGATCAGGAAAACCACGAGTACGAAAGATTAGACCGGCAAGCTTTTAAAAAATATTCAAATTGTTCTCACTATTCGGTTAGCATGGCGCGAAATGAAGGGTGTTAATGTAGTGCGTGTACACTTCTCAGAAGACCAAAGTAGATTATCACTGCAACTTGTGACTACTGAGATGAACCTAAAAATGATTTATCGAAATGCCTAGTATTTTTATCTGTAAAACAATCCTCACTTTAGAGAAGATATACTGTACGAACTAATAGTAAGCGTAAACCCCGTCTTACTCATTTAATTTTTATATTATAAAATCGTAAACAGTAATGGTATCAATGGTAATTAGTAACTATAATGTTATGGATATTAATGTCGGTGATATAATACAATAAGAAAAAAACTTGTTTTAAATCTTTATCTTGAACTATAAGATAATGTTCTTCTTCTTAGCTCGGTGGTAGTGCTGCTGTTTACCACACGGGCTCGATTCTCCGCACCGGCGTGAGGATTTTCTCCCGCTGGGAAACCTGGTCAGTGGGGTCAGAACCTTATTAGCTCCATTAGGGGCCAATTGATGAAGAAGTAGCGGCCCTTGGTTCCGAAGATCTCATGTACTTCTCGGGAGCGACGGAGCAATGATCACATCCTGTCCTCCAATACTGTACCCCGTCATTACATTCATGTAGGGCAGAAGTGAGTGACGCAGCTACCGGTCAGCCGTGAATTTGATTGGTTACTATAAAATAAAATATTACTGATCCCTAGAATTCTCAGCTCAATCTGTATAATGTACCTTCCCTGTATCATTCAATTTTCACCGTATACATAATTATTCAAAAGTAATTCCATATAATTATAAGGCATATCAGCATTAATTTGTGTGGAATCGTAAAGCAATTAAGTAAAATTCTTTCTTTTGGGAAACATTGGTTCTTAGAAGCAGATTGAATCAGCCATATTGGGGTTTTATTAACTCTTATAGAGGCTGGTTCGTGCTGTTTCGCCATTTTTTTTCTGAAATGTTGAATGTGTTGCGAGAGTTCTGCTCTGTACATGTAAAGTGGTTTCTAATGCTTACATTTTTACCTACTGTACAGCTTAGCTATAGGAAGTAGAAGGGATATCGAACCCCACACAGATATTCCATATCAACAATTCATCGGAAATATATGAATAACAGTAGTTTCAGAAGATCCGTATTCGTGTGCTAGTTAACTTATAACTCAAGCAGGAAAAATTTGCTGAATTTCAAAACCCTTATTCAATCTCAGTATTTCCAAAGACTGCGATATGTAGCTGTTTATAGATCATCCCCCTCATATCATATTACCCTTTACATGGAAAATGTTTTTAATATTTTTGATTATCCCAAAAGTGACTTGCAACTGTTTTAATTAAACTACTATATTCTTAAAATTCTTGAATAACAAAATGTACAACTTAACTTCTCTGCAAATTGCCGCAAAACTTTCCTTCATTCTCAATGTATCTCATGTAATAGATAGTCATTTTTGAAGTGATAATAAATAAAAATACCTTTTCTCTTTTGTCATGGAAAGAGCATGAAATTTCAAAATTCTAATATAACGACACTCTTTTTAATGTCCTGGCTACCACTTTATATTATTTTATCCTTATTTTGGGTACAAAAATGTACATATGTGTGCCATTAACATCTATTCCGTAACAAAAGCGTAAGATTAAAGAATAACATTTTGAAGGAATATTTTGTACACGAATGAGTAGAGAAAGTCATGGATATGCAAAATTACACTTTTTATGTAAAACAGTAACTGTTTTATGAGAAAAAGATTAGCAGCCTCTATGGTAAGTTTGTCTGAGGAAATTCTGAGATATTTGTTTTCAGTTATACATTTCAAACCCTTTTTACTTCTTAAGAAAGCCTATTAAACTACAAATATTCAATTATCACAAAGTTACATTACACAATTTATGTAAATACAATTTTTTCTAAAAAGACTTATTGATATTTTGCTAATAAAAAAAAGAAAATACGAAATAAAAGTTATGAAAAATTTTTCTTAATGTATTTAACACTTTTACTTAAAATCCCATTGTAACAAACTGCTGAATTATCTCACACAAATATGAAATAAAAAACAAACATCAGCTTATTCCTCATATGCAATGGAGTTATTTTTGAAATAAGATATTCTGTTGGGCTCCGCCGTTGAAGTGAAAAGCTTGGGCAAGAGCAGTCGGCTGCAACTACTTCATCTCTTCCGTATGACAGGTGGTATCTCAAACTCGTGTTAGGAGGGACAGAGAAGTAGCGTATGCTTAATCTTTGTTATACTGTATAGGCGTATTATTATTCTTTATGTTTTGTTTTATTAAACTGGTAGTTATTGTTTGCTAGAATTTTAGGTGCCTTTAATTTGTATAGTCAAAACAAATGCGTTTAGTATAATTGTTTCCATTAGACATTCCAACTTGTCATGCCTTGCTCGATGCAGATTTCTGTCATTGCTTGGATCCATCTCAATTTTGGGTGTAGTGTAATAACTTTAGATAGTCCATAAATATGGTAGGTATATTCCTAGTACCTGAGATACCATGTAATTTGAAAGTCTGAGAGGTGTTTCACACAAAATAGTTTCTCCTTTGAGAGAATTGTTCCTCTATAAGCAAGTAAGCATAGTTTCAACAAATAGTTTTTCATCGTAACTTGATTTACTTTTAATGTATATATACGAAACGTAAGGAAACTGATCGTTTATATATTTAAAAGTAATGAGATAAATTATATCATAATCCAAAATATTATACACTTAGTAAATCACGCTGTCGCCGGTATAGAATATACCTATGCACAAAATTTAATGCTCTGTAAACTACTTATTGGATGAAAATGTCTGACAAATGTATTTACCAATAGGTATGCATGCTGAAGAGAATGACAGTGATTCCACAGCAAATATAATATCTATATGAATAGCTGATGAGTTACATTCCACAGGTAGAACATACTAAACAGTTGCGGAAATTACAGTTGTAATGAGTTCCATTCATTGATATTCAATGGGAGCTGAACATTACCATTAATAATGCCCCTTGACGTAGAGAACTGACATTGCGTTCTTCTGTTGAATGGTTTTATAACTTAAAGTCATAAAAAACGTCTAATCTTATTTTATACGCATAAAACTTGCACATAACCAAATAAAGCCTTAAATGGTCTTTTTCATAGCAAATTGGTAGGTTTCCATTTATTCCTGTTTCCCTAGCCTTTAAGTCCGACATAGTTTTCATTCTCAGTGCTGTAATTTTTAGCGTGATTATCTCATAAGCATATCTTCCAGTGCCACTATCATTGTTATTTAGTTTTCACATTCCCTCTTCGGTATTATTCTCAACCAGTTTTCGGACAGGTCTGTGAAATAAACTGCAATTCCAAAACTGCATGGTTCATGTCCATGAGAGAGTCAATCCCCTAGCTGCAGAAGTAGATCCTTGGTTCAGCTGTAATTATCATGAATTAATGATGAAATTATCACTGAAAATTTTAGCGGCTCCAGTCATAATTTAGCGCAATTCTGAGCGTATGTCTACTGAAGAAATTGCATGCAACCACCAAAAGATAAAAGAATTTTATTAAAATGTTACATACTGAATACTTTCCCATATCAATGAAATTTAATTAAGACTTTCGAATCCTTTATAACAACTGGAGAGATTTACTTTATATTGAGGTACTTACAGAGAATATTAGCGCACCTAAATTACACCCGTGCTAAATGTGATTACAATTACCTATATACAAATCTTTACAATTTACTACAGTGGTTATGATCATTAGCTGCTAGTTTAGGTACCGAGATATGGTTGGTGACTAGTAGTGAAGCATGGCTGCTAAATTCCTAAACAATTATGGCATTCTACAAGTAATGTACAATAAGAGATGTACAATAAGTGTTACAATCGCAATTTGATATATTAAGTCCTTGTTCGTTGCACTGAATAACAAGAAAAGACAACTGCAATAGTTGTTTCAGAAGTAGTTTTAAACTGTTACTAGAATATATCGAGGTGCTGTAGTGCCACTAATTTTGTATGGTGTATCTGCATTCCAGGATGTTCTTAATAAAAAATGGGCAGTTAAAAAACTTGCACAAATTCAAAGGGGATTCCTACTTCACATAATTCGAGGATATCGTACAATCTCCACTGATGCAGCTCAGATTATAGCTAACATCGAACCTTTGGCTCTCACTGGTTGATCAACAGCAACTATTATGAATTTAAGACATGAACGTGATTGTGCGTCTTATCTGTCTCACTTTAAACTACAAATCCCGGAGCATCCTACCACAGCAGGACACCCATCAAGTTTTGTAACCTGTTTAAAGGAAATGTGTAATTTTCATGATGGTTCGCGTTACCAATTTGAAGATAATATATCTGCAGTAGGATGTGCTTTTGTTGTTTATGAAAACCAAACGGAACTAACTCACTCCATGTTTAAATTGTCACCTGAATGTTCTGTATTCCAGTCGGAGCTCTTAGCAATTAAAGAAGCTATAAAATGGTGTATTGTTAATGGGAAGAGTACCCGTATTCTTAGTGATTCACAATCAGCTCTACTCGCTATTAATGATAAATACAACTTAAATTCATTAGCACATGAAATCAGAAGCTTGCTTCAAAACCATCCAGGACATATTTGCATGGGATGGGTTAAAGGACACAGTGGAATTTTAGGTAACGAGAGAGCTGATTGCTTGGCTAAGAAGGCTGCAGAATCCAATCTTCCTGTGACATACACTTTATGTCCTATTTCTACTGTAAGGAGAATAATACATCAACATATTCTTGAAGAATGGAACCAACAATGGCTAACAACTCCAAATGGAAGTTTAACAAAAACATTATTTTTCCCTAGTGTATATGACAGAGGAAAATGTGAAACTCTTGTACCAAATTTTGTTTTGACACAATTTTTAAGTGGACATGGTTAATTTGGTGAATACTTATCACGTTTTCACTTAACCTCTAACCCCAAGTGCATGTGTGGTGAAGAATTTCAAACTGTGGTTCATCTCCTTTTCTGTTGTCCCATTTTCTGGAGAGAAAGAAAAGAATTAATATTCAAGCTAGACTCCCTAGGAACTGAACTTTCTGCTCCACTCACATCTTTGCTAATGAAGCCACACAGTATAAGTACTTCATGATGTTTATAAACTCAGTGTTTAAACGTCTAAAATAGTTTAAATTAATATGCATCAGATGATAACATATTTTCTTCCTTCTAGTATTTAAAATATTTTTGTTAACATTGTGTATTTTTATGTATCAGCTCTAACCCTAATATACCACTGTGTAAAATAGGGTTCATAAATCTGGATAAATAAAAAAGCCAGTATAATGAAAAACAATTTTTCAGTAGTAAAGTAGCGACGGGAGAATGAGATGAGGCAGGAGGAAGGGTTGGTGGATGTGAGATAAAGAGAATATAAGAGAAAGAAAGGAGGTCGATGGAGGAGCATTTTTTTCGTTATTGGAACAGGATGGTGGGAAGAGCAGAGCAAGACCATCAACTACCTCGACACCCCTACCCTTTTAATTGTTACCCTCCCTCCTCATCACGGCTTACATCGATGACTGAGACAAAAGCCTGATAATCAGGTTCCAGACTATGGACTGACACATTCCCTCATTTGAGGAAGCTACAACGGAAAAGGCAAGGGATATTAGGATCTAGAACTATATACCCTGAAAGCTTTCACTCGCCCTACTGAACAATAACGAAAATTAACAGAAAATTGCCGACGCGATTCATGTCTTGGGTGTTGAGTGTCAATTTGGATATCTCGTATTTTTTATTATTTCATAACATGAACATTTTGTACACGTCATCCTTTTGTTAAGCTTTCCGATTTAAGTGAGCCAGCTCACCGGCTTGTAATATACAACAACGCAATAGTAGTGATAAGATGGTGCCTCCTGTATTATTCGCTTTTCTTAAACTAATTGTCCCTTAAAAGGAAGTATCCTAGATATGGAAATCAGGTCTTTAGAAAACCGTGTTGATGAAACATTACTAAAAGCTTAATGGTAAGCTTATTCCATTCCTACAAGATAGAGAAATTCGAACTTATGCGTCCATAGGTTATTATCATATCTTTCAATTCTGACGGGATACAGGAACCTAAATTCTATAGGCCAATAAATAACAATCTAATATTTCAATTCTTACGAGATATACATGCCTCAATTCCATACTTATGTGTCCTGGCAATCAAATCTTTCAGTGCTATCGATATGTAGAAGCTTCAACTCTATAAGCAATTCTTACCCGATAAGGAACTTCGCAATCAAATCTATCCTTAGGAACGGTTAGACCTCTCAACCATTATCATAATTATTCATTTACTCATTTTATTTGTATTTTTTGTTTTTAAATCCTAATTGTTACACCCACAGTAAAAGTAAAGGAAGTTGATATGGTACTTTCTTTAGTATGCATATATAAGGCTTCTTTTTTATTAATACATTCCTTATTAAAATAATATGGTTTCCTTTACAATTTCCCTATGCTAATACATGAATAGAAGGAAATATTTTTATTTAAAAAATTAAGTGACGCTTGAAAGGTCTGCAGTGTTGCGCAAATTCAACTTAAGATGCCGAATGTGGAATAGAGTTTATAAGAGATATTAAAACACAGGATTTAGGAGATAAGGTACCAAAGTACCAAGAGTGGAAGACTGAAAATTTTCGTAGCTATGCAGTTACATTTACAATCATGTTCAGACTTTCCAGGTTGGTATACCACTATTATGTAATTGCATAAAAGTAAAGGTACATTTGGAGAAGCGGAAAAGGAAAGGGTAAAATGAAAGTACTTCGAAGTACTAAGATACAAAAGGGATCACGTGGAAAAAAAACGTAAGAATGAAGAACGGCAGGGGAAAACAAGAAGAAGAAGGAAAGTAAAATATAAAAACAAAAAAATTACACCTACATCTTGCAATAACTTATGCACATAAACAAGTGCTAGAAAAACAATGTCCTCGTTCAAGTTGCGATTACGAGCAATAAAATCTTAGAGATATAAGGCGACACAGAAAGTCCAAAAATTAAATTCCGCAACAATGATCTAGAAAGAGTAGCCCTAAATTTCAACTGTGACGCATAGGCGGACGCAAGTTTACCTGTGGACATTTGTTAGGTTGGACCAATTTTAAAACATATCATGGATCCAGGTTGTTTGAAAACTGTTGTGACCCAACATTTAATGATTATTTTTAAGAGTGCTAAAGCACACTACAAAAAGGGGTACGCACGAAACTCACATTATAATAATTTTATAATAGCTTCGGATTATCGCAAAGCTGCAGGAAAGCCTGAGCCGATGGATTTGCTTGCCAGTAGAATTATTAGTAATCAATTCTGAAGGATATTCCAAGTTTTCTCGGGCTTCAAGCCAGGTGTAGATGTGGTGATGTACTGACGTTTCGGGAGCATACATTGTTACCGTCTTCAGGATATGCTGAATGAGTTGAACTAGCGAGAGGTGATACTTGATACTAAACGCCGTGTGGTAGTGAGGACATTATGGTGCAGACTGTGCCATCCTCGACATCAGTAACTCTACTGGTCCTTTAGCAACGTCTTTGGAATCGGTGGCAAACAACAGCGCTTCACAATTGCTAGCTCATTGGACCCGGACTGTGGAGCACCGCAAATCACCAGCTACCCCCATTCTCCTGAAATTACACGTGGATACTTGAGTTGGTTTACTTATTAATCGGGCTGTTTGGCGATTTTAATTTGTTTTCATTCTCTGTGTTGGCCGTATGGTTTGCACGTAACTTTTAATCCTAAGGTGAATCTCACAAGGGCTGAGAACATCAATAGAATTCATTTTCTTACAAAAAATTTTTTTAAAAATATATTGATTTTTAAAGATTCTAAAACAGAGACAGTGACGTTTGACTTAGTGACGTAGTTACTCTACACTAAATTTAAAATATCATGTATAAAAAATGTGAATTCTAATTCCAGCCTCAAGTTTTTGAAAATAAAGCAAACTAGATCTTAGTTATTATTTACATAAGGTTTCCACCACACTAAAAGAGATCATTGATACATTTGGAACAACAAAATTCACAGGAATGATTTATACGGAAAATACGATTTTCTCATCAGTAGCTTTGAGATCCATAAACCTTCACAGGATATATTTAATAAAACAAACATAACTGACGTTTATAGATCCTCACCTCCTAATGTATTACTGGAACATATAAAAATTGCTAATAATACAATCAGAAACCGCCCTCAAATATCACACCCAACGGCTTCTCTCTGTATTGAAAGCAAAAGGACGGGAAAAATGCGATAATGGATCCATAAAACTGCTGTTTGTTTACCCATTAACCTATTTATTTGTATTATCTTAAGAAGATAACGCTAGGCACTCAGGCTTGTGAGGTCTTGTGGTTTGTACTGGATTGGATTATATCACGGAGGGGACTCGGCACAGAGTTCCAGTCTCCATCTGTTGTACCTATGCCCCAAGGGGGTTACCGCCGGGAGGAAGAATGAGAGGAGAGAGAAGGCGACTATCACAAGGAGTCACCACAGTGCAGAGTGCAGGGTCCATACAATTTACAAGTTGGAAATTTCCTGGCAGATAAGTACAGCCGGCATCCCAAACACTGTGGTACGGAAACAACCTACTAGACCGGCCCGGAGACTTGGAGATCGTCCTCAGAAGGAGTAAGTGTTTCCAAGGAGCATATCATCGTGCCATATAGCGCCGAGACGTCCGCCGACATTTTTACTATGGAAGATACCTTCAGAGGAGAGATGATGTGAAATAACAATGGAGATAAAATGGAGGCTCAGGAAATTCGGGGGATGTAATTAACCTAAGCAACATTCGCTTGGCGACCCGGAAAAACCCCGAGGTAGCCGGCCACAGGAATCGAACCCGGGTCTCCCGAGTGTGGGCCACCGACGAAACCGCCTGAGCCATCCCGCTCGGTTGAGGTGCTGAGGTACACATTGTGGACGTGCCTCGTAGAGCATAGTAGCTGCTACTGTCGCTAAGCCACCCATAAGCGGTAAGGGACATTTGTCATGCTGACATGTCGTTTAATATAATACACTCTGTATACTTATCACTTGACGATGAAGCCAAACGATGCAGCGGTGGTGCGGTAATTTTGGCTGACTTCTGGCTGCCAAGCAACAGAGACAGACATAGAAAAATTGGGAGTAATGTAAAATGTTGCTACCAACATTTGCAGCCACAATTATTTAAAGGTATTATAAGGGATACTAATTTTCAGGCCTATATGGTGCATCGGCCTTTAATTTTACTAGTTCTTTCGTGACATTTCAGAGTGAAAGGAGCGATTCATTGATTAACCATGAATGCTTTATAATGTCTAAAATTTTCATTTTGGTTTAGAAATCTCTTTGGGAATATATTTGGCAACTGTTGCAATGAACTGCAGTTTAGTCTATGGGAATTATGATGTGCAGCATAAACAAATTTTACATTATAATATTTTGTATAAAATAATTTTGCGATTTTACTTAATAATACCGCGGTTTTCATTATATGGATAAAGAATTTAATCTTTTAAACTTAATATGATAAAATACGTTTAGAAGGTTCATCTATTCAGACAATGACAGGTTCTAGAACACCTCACCAAGTCTGACTTTCTGCAATCGACTTAATGCATGTGTATTGCGTACTATTCTTTCGGCGATAGTGAATAATGGAGACACTTTCGCACCTTCCCAAAAATGGATCTCAGCTAGCGCTTAAGCGCTGGTGATCGATTGGTCACACCTGTTATGTTTTGAAAATTCCTATCGGTACCGAGGGAGAGCTGGCTGCCTGCACCAAACGCGCTTTATTTAAATTCTGCATAGATTAAATCGTAAGTAAATATTAAAATATAAGGGAATTAATGACATTAAAATTCATGGCAAAAAACTTCGACTTGATATACAATTTTCTTGCATATCTGCAACAAAAATTATATAGATCACTGGCTGGAGCATTAAATGCACTTTCTTAA
The DNA here is from genome assembly GCA_030765055.1 of Mantis religiosa. NCBI lineage: Eukaryota > Metazoa > Arthropoda > Insecta > Mantodea > Mantidae > Mantis > Mantis religiosa. The sequence goes on from CM060950.1 coordinate 282,789,030, forward strand.
CCTCTCCGGTAAAATGGAAGATGCATGGAGTTCACCAATTGCAACTTCTAAACTCAAGTTATTTAAGAAATAACTATCCTCAGAAAAGTGCTATAACTGAAATTTAAATTTGGCTTGATACGTTAACATTATTGAAATGTTATTATTTATATCTTAGAGAATTAGGCACTTTTTCAGCAATTTCCTTTGGTTCACATAAATCAATCAGGATTATATATAGGTGACAAATAATAATTATTATGCGCACTCTGCACAGGCAGGTTCATAAGCTGCATTTCAATTTAGATTATCTTAAGACTATATTTTGCTAAACATACCTGCAGAGGGCCGCAGGTTCTAATCTCAACTCAGGTAGGGGTACTCTGTGCTTTGTTTACGTGTACCAGTGGAACAGAAGAGGAAAACACGAAAAACAGTAGAGCTTTGAAACATAAAATGGATAAAACTATAAAAAAGAAGCATTTTTTCTATCCTAATATAGGTTGAAGCCGAACTTTTCCAGCGAGATGGTTCCAAGTGTTCGCGCATGCCTTGAAATATTCATGATTCCTTCCGTTAGTGTCCCTCCATCTACACATTTATTCTTATATAACAAAATGTTGGGATAGGATAGAATACTAAATTAAAATAAAATATTAATTCATTGGGTTATTTTTTTCTCTTAGTTGTCAGTAAAATACCCTTCATTTACCTGATTCCCTGATCTTAAAAGTTTACTTATTTTCGCATTTTTAATCTAGACTACTGCATAGACTTCTACCTATTCCTTCGCAGAAAATTCTAGCCTATTAACGATGACTTCCTTCTACCTCAACGCAGCATATTTTCGATAACATAACGGAGTATTTAATAATCTATAAGCAATAATGCCCCTCTGCATTCCAATTCCCTAACTGTCCTTTAAGAGATAGGTAAGTGGCCAGTATACCTCACACTGACAATACGAAATATTTCAGCGCTTTAATTAGACGTGTATACATTCTCGAGAAACCATTTATACCTGAGATTCTTACTAAGTCTCCGACATTTAATTTCCTTGCATTTCTCTTCTCCTTCCGGAAACCGTAGGATGAAACGCATTGAGCAAATCGTTGTTACGGCGTCAAGAGCCTCATGGTAATCTTCAAAGTGTAAGTAATATTGTAGGTGTTGCTGATTCCTGGAAAGAGATTCCGACATTTATTGGAACTTCTGGAGAATAGTCTATGCATAATATCTTTAACCGTTCATATTAAACGTTTGACAGCAGCGCTCCTTATGGTATGTACTTTATGGTATATAAGGCACCGTACCGTTAATTCCAGGTCAAGACTTTTATTGTCAGGAGTTACTCTTGTAAACTTGCTTACCGTTATCGGATTAAATATTCTGAGGCTGTAAGTCCAGATCAGAAACAAATAACTCTTTGCTTCTGTAACATTAATTTCGGTCTGGACCTTCAGAGATCTTGCAAACGACATACTAAAGTAAAAATAAGTTCAATAAGAATGTGCTTAAAGTTTCTATGCTGTTTTGCATGTGCAATGATATAATTAAGGTATATTTACAGTGGGATGTTATTGCGTCAGTGGAATGTAATTCTTCAGCGAATTCCTCTGATCATGCTGGGATTTTGGAGATTTTCTGTTCTCTGATGACTTGTTGAATTCCGAAAGAATGATTATAATTTTTCTGCTTCCTTGACGCAATAATTTACCTGACCCTGATAATCAGAATGCTAGGGCTGATCTCAACCGGTTTTACTATTAGTTATAATTAGACCACGCATTACAGATTTGTATCTAAATCATTTGTCCGATCTCAGTCTATCGCCTCTTCTGTGAAAGAATCTGAGAACAAATATCCAGACGGCCTTCGGTATAGGACGAGCTTCGATCCTACTGGTTTGAACATACAACCCAGCACTAGCTTCATATGCTTCTTCCCGTCCCTGAATCCAATATCTACAAATATATTATTTTGTTCTCTAACTTATAGCCTCCTGTTTGTAGTGTGTTTCAAAAGTTGTGCCCATATTGCTGACGCTTAGCTATATGAAAGTTCCACAGATAATTTGTAAGAACATTCGCCCCTTCTTCTCTTTCTTTTCCCTTATTTTGTGGATGAGATAGAGGTATTTCATTTCCATAATTCTTGTTGATATCCTTTAAAGGGTTGGTTACGGTTGGAGCACCTTAGATGTTGTACGCTGAGTTGCAAATGTGTAGCCTTTCAGGGATATAACTTTTGCTATCCTCCTTTCTGTGTCCAGCGATATATTGTTTGAGTCTGATACCTTGAACAGCCTTTTCAAAATGGGTGAGTAATTATACAGATGGCATCATAGGAAATCTTAAAGTCTGTACTTAAAATATGACAATCATATTCCCGATTTTCTTAGGCAGTAGAGCCTAATTTATCCCCTGCTGAATAACCTTTAATTAGCTCACCATTTATAGCAAACATTGTATCTGGCCCCATGTAAGAATGTATGATAGGATCATACTACAGACCATCACCCCTCTCTTTTCAGACTACATAGGTTAGCGTACATTGCCAGCCGCCACCGTGAGGTTCCAATTGAAAATGAGCTGTCCTCTAATTTGCTCTAAAACAGCATTTATAAGATTAACTTGCAATCTAAGAATATTGCCGCGAAGACGTGATCTACGATAGTGCGGCTAGTGTACACAAAGAGCCGGCAAATAACGATAGCTCCGATAAATAACAGACGGATAGTGTATTACGGAGATAAAGGACTTGCTGGCACAGATAGGATTCCACGTTTGGAAGGTTCTGGTGATATCCTGATTGACAGAGAAAAGTTGTTTTCTTATTTGGTACAGAAACCCCTCGAATTTATCAATGTGGTATTTAAGAGAGCAACAACTCGCCAAGGGACAGTCGTGAGTAGTAGTAAATAGCTGTGAAGTGTGTAACAAGAGTGTTGTAAACAGAGGTAATCACAACGTTTGTTATTGTCATCGATCTTGGTAGATTGCGATGTGTATGTGATGTAATGCGACTACTGTAAGAATTGAACAGTCTATTTCTACGGAGATAAAGAACATTCGGAATATCTGCAAATCGAACTTTTAATTCTCCGAATCCACAAAGTCACAATATTAATTATCCATTTTTGAGGTTAAATTTACCACAACTGACGGTCTGACGGATCACCACAGCTGCAGTGATAGTTTTAAGCATAGAATCTGAGGTTCTATGAGTTGGTTAACCTCTATTGTACGCTTTTCTAGGAAAGTATTCAACAAATATTTTGGTTGCCGCCTCTTCCTAAGAATATGTCTTTTGTGCTATATATACGGTATCGACATTGCTGTACCTACCAGTGCAGAGTCACGACACTTTCTTACCCTATTTCTCATTGGCTTTATAAAATACTGAAAAGTCTCTGGACTCAGGAGTTTGAGACACTTTTTCGCCGTCATCAACGCATATACTCGCAAATCGTGTATGGTCTTTTACAATTTGATGTCTCAATAGCAGATAAGTATTCGTTTCCCGGTTAATGGTTCTGGGTTTCGCAGATAATCACGAGGAAGTTATACTTAGTAGCGAGTTTGAACTTGTTCTCATTAGATCTAAAAATTCGCAACAAACCTACTGTTATTAAACTAATAGTGATTGAATGCATGCATCTCAACTTTCCGATGCCGAGAGAGTAGAGAAGTTCAAGCTTAAGTCCGATCAATTGCTGCACCTTTACATTTTGATTCTTTCTTCATATTCTACCTACAATTCCATCAATAAAGCTTTCACCTGGAAAGTCGCAAAGAAGTAACATGAATTTGGAATTCTTAAGTTCTAAATTTGCATCTGTATATGCCAGTATTTTAAATTTCAATGCTCTTACTACAGCAATGCTCTTACTCTTACACTTTTGAAGAAAACGCCTTTCCAAGAATGCATGTCCAGTTGTCATTGATTGGTCTCAATAACCTTAGGAGATCGTGACTGGAGGAGTTAACACCCGGTTGGAATTTCAAACAGAGAAAATATTTCCCCACCAATATTCATTTAAAAATACTAACGCATTATCCAATGTACCATAAAGGAAAATGAATATTTTTGTTAATTCTATTTTCTCTACTTTGGAGAGTAAGTAGGGTACGTACTGTAGTTACCTGATGGAAATTAATCATTTCTTCAAACTATCCGTATATAGGCTAAGGTTGTTGATAGAATCAACATGAAAAATTCAATGCCTTGGCCGGGATTTGAAACAAGAATCTCCTGGTTTCCGTCCAGTCGCTCTAACCCATTGAGCTACCATGGCCAACCGGCCGTCCTAACATTAAATTCTCCATTTGACTCGCTTATTTCCCCGGTAGGCCACTAGGGGCTCTCGCATTCGAGATACACCGTCTGTAGTGACTTACGATACTGTGCAGGAGATCCGTGGTTCAAATCCCGGCCATGGCATTGAGTTTTTCATGTTTACTCTATCTAGGGTACGTACTGCTTCATACCCCAACCTGCTAATCCAGGAGATTAATATGTCACTGGAAATACAGGTTTTAGGGCCCCTGAAGCTAAAAAAGAAGTCGTTTTAGAGAAGAGTTTGTATGATTTTGTGTGTGTGCGCGCGCGCGCGCGCGTGCCTGCATACGTACGTGTCCGTCTGTGATCAACATCACTAAAAAATCTGTTACATGCCAAATTTTTTATTTAAGTTTAGTATTTTCCCGAGATGTAGGTATCACGGAAATGTTCAACAAAACCCCTCAACCCTAACTAACCTTTATATGGAATGTTTTTCTGATGTTTTGATCTTCTCAAGAACGGCTCTAACAATTTTCTTTAAAATGCTCCATGTTTATATTTTCTTAACTGATGAAAGGCATGCCTTGAATTTTTTGGAGTGTCCTTAGTGGAGTACAAGGGAAAAGGATCCTAACAGGGCAAAAGTTCAATAGCTGGAATTTTTGTGTTATGATTTTATGTTGGCAACGATTTTGTGTTAGTGAAGGCGTCTAATATCTTCTGTTCAGCTCATGTAATTTCGTTACTCTTATAACAAAACGGTTTCAACAATGAGTATGTTAAATTTTTAAACCATTAGATATAACTTTTTACCGTTCGGGAAACCTGCTTCCCTCCTCATACACGATGTTAGATAAATAAATTTTATGTGGCTTTAAATTATTGAATATAAGCTTCGCATTGCAATGGTTGTTAATTTCCTGGCGGACCACTTGATGGTAGCACAACTCAGAACATGAAATTCGAGCAGTCGGAGTAAAAGTACGCCTGCAGCTTGGGGCAAGAGTTTGGAGCTGTTTGAGAAAGCTTATTTGAAGAGTTGCACTATTGAGTAAACTGTGAGAGCTTTTGATACCTGTGGAATAATGCCCCTCGACAGATTCTAGTTCAGCGATGAGGATTTTCTGCATTCATAGGTAACAGACCAGGATCCAGCTGCTTAAAATGAGCCACAGGAACAAAACAACTGTCAGGAAGCGCAGCTAACATTACCGTCAGCTTGTGGGCACAGCAATTTCATAGAACATATCCACGGCATAATGGGAACGCAGAGGCCAACACTTTTTATCACTTCCCGTCATAAAACGCAAGTGCAGAGGAAAAGAATGTCCGAAAGCACAAAAAAAAAACTGAAATTGTCACATCATCACATCATTTCCATACAATACGGCTCTTGAAACATCAAGAAAAATCCCAACAGCAAGTAGAAACTTTCTTTCCCTTAGATCCATCTCCCTACTGAAGACGATACAGTGTAGCTCTTGTAAAGGGTGGTGACATGAAAACTGTACAGCATATGACGGAGGTTAGTTTTCCTCCTTAAATGACAAAAGTTTTCCGCATTTCAATGGACTAAATAATCTGAAAGGTTTATGTTTTCTCCCTCTTTTGAGATTTGTATTGTTTCTACAGGGAGGAAGGTGTTTAACAGATCTACTGAACTAAATTAAACGAATTTTAGGTGACAGTTTATTAGTGCCCATTAATTCCAAAATGTGAATTTTCGTTGGCTTGTTTTTTTCTAAATAAGACTGGCCATTATTTCTGTTAACCATTTTAGTATTTATGAAAATATTGTTCTGTTTTGTATTCAGGTTGTGATTTCTCAATGTATTGAAATAGTTTCTTAATCATTATTTTATTAGTTTGCTAATACATTTTCATGCTCTCTAATATATTGAAACTTTGCCCCACATCAACAGTACTTTTGCTCCATGCTAGGGGTAAAAGTCCGAATGTAACACAGTTTAATTACAGTTAATTACGACCTATTAATGCAGTACATAAATGTTGTTTCGCCTTCTTGGAGAACAAACATGTAGCATACCGTAGAGCAAAAACCAGAAGGATCTATCACTTATAGGGAGAGCAATAGACGTTTATCCAAAAACTGCGGATTCTTACCCCTTGTTACTCTACCCCTTTTCAATCTGTATGACTTCTGCATAGCTCGTAAACCGTAATTATACAAAAGCGTAGATCTCGTTTAAAAACACACAATTTATGTCTGGCTATATATAGCCTACTGTATTTTCAAATTCCTCTTGAACCTATAAAATAATCAGCAAGAATATAAGTTATTATAATGTTTGTCTCAGTAACATGAAGCAGATAGAGAAATAAGTGCTTGTAAGAATAGGGTGTACTAGAGTAGAGAAAGTCGTGTGAGGGAAAACATAAACATTTTTGATATAAATAAATAATGAAATACAAATTTCAATATCTCAATATTGACTTTTAACATAAATCTCCTTAACCCTTTTCTGGACCTCCTACCTTTAACATCCTATGAAGTCATTGACCTATGAACTTCATGCACTTGAAGCGGAGGAATTTCAATGTATGGAATTAGTCTTCACTGTCTGTTATTACAACACTATGCAATTGTATAAATGTCTTGTTTATACATGAATTCACAACAGAAATTTCATTCACTCTATATATTCTTAACCAATATCACCTTCTAAGCAAATATTGTATTCTTACTGCATGAAATATAAGGAATCTACAGTCTTTCGGTTACGTTTCACTCATTGCTATACTTTCAGCTATAGTCAGCTACTTCTCTTTTTCATCTGTACAAATGTTTCGTCATCTCCTAAGATATAAAGTGAAGGGAGTACGTAATGCAGTCCGATATTCACACTGTCTTTGGAGCTCATGAAGAAGTCCAGCATGTGCCCGCCTCGGTAGCGTAGATGGTAGCGTGTGTGCCTCACGTTCAAGAGGTTCCGAGTTCGAATCTCGGTCAGGGTGTCTTACCTGGATACGATTTTTACACGGGGTTTTTCCTTATCCTTCAAGACGAATGTCAGGTAACTCTAATCTCCATGGTCCCTGGACTCATTTGAGCATCATTTCATCCAATTCATTCACCGTCCGATATGACTTAACGTTGGAGGACGTAAATTACAAACAAACAAAATAAAAAGTCCAGAATGTACCTATACATTATTTTGATTAATCTACGTCGGCCTTTTATGAAATGTTCAAAGATGAATACATGCTGTCTGAAGCAGTGTCGTTGATCTTCTTACTGACAATCTTTGACTTGTTTTTCTTCTGTGGCTTCTAATTAGACCTGTAGACACATGTGTGCATGATATTTGTTTTACTAATGAGAAGAATACAATATATTTTACACTTAACTTTTTTGTACCCATCTTACTTCATCTTCAAAGCATTCTTTTCCGTCCAAGAGCTCGATGCCTCTTTCAGACGCAGGCATCGAAGAATCCATATCCTGGTGCCGAGACATGACTTTGCATTCATGCTTTCTTCAAATACACCATTTTATATATTGTATCTATCTTCCGGTAGTAAGCCCTATCACGCACCTAAGTAGTTACCATTTTAACTTGCAATACACATCGCAATACTCTCCGCAACAGAAGGGTGTGCTCATTTCAGAAAGATACTTAAAAGGGAAATGTGGTATTGCCGGTAGAGGTTTACTCATGCTTATCGATGCCCGTCTCGGTAGCGTCGGTGGTAGGGTGTCTGCCTCAAGTTCAAGAGGTTCCGAGTTCGAATCTTGGTGAGGATGAGTTACCTGTATAAGGTTTTTCCTGGGTTTTCCCTTATCCTGAAAGACGAATGTCGGGTAACTGTAAGCTCTATGGACCCTGGGCTCATTTGGGCATCATTTCACCCAAGTAATTTGTCGTTCGATATGTCTTGAAGTTGGAAGACGTAAAATTAAAAAATTAAAATTAAATTAAATGTTTATCGCTACAATGCTGCTTCATTTTGTCGTACTTGGGACCTTCACCCAATAGACGCTTCTGCTCTCAAATGCGCTTCTGTTTATTATTTCACTATTCACCTTGACGGCAGCCATCTGTGCACACTAATCGATGTTACCTTCACATATTGTGCTTTACTAGATAGGAGAATATTAGAAGATGCGTTTTCCTGAAACAGAAGGAGAAGTTTTGTGAATCGTCAACCTTCATCTCATCTTCAAGTTAGATTATGTATAAAGCCTAACTTTTGTTTTTATAACTCTCATTGCATTGACCTCAATGATCCTTTGTTTCTTCTGATACTTCCAAAACCGGCTGCCTGTAATAATTCCTACTACTACTACTTCTACTACTACTACTACTACTACTACTACTACTACTACTACTACTACTACTACTACTACTACTACTACTACTACTACATTTGCTGAAAAGTGTACTAATTCTAGATCTTCAGTAAGTTTCTCTTACATGTGTATCAGTCGTGTTATTGTAACTTTTGAAACTTCTAGCACAATTTTATTTACAAACCTTGATTTCACTCTTTCTAGTTCGTCTAAATTATTCTTACTGCTTACTTATATAGCTTTTGATTTCCATTCCTCGACACCACGATCTCACTAGGCACGTGCTGAATAAATCAGAAGGATTTTTAGAAGGGCGCTCTACGTATATGTCTGTGTGTGAACGAAATAAGTCTAAAACGATAAGCCGCTTAGCAACAATTCCATAATTTTGGGGTTCTAAAACATGACTTTGGTGATTTTGATTAAAATATTTAAGAAATTTCTATTAAAAATAAAATATATACCCATCATCGATATTTTGGAAGTAGTTGTTTTAAGTGGTACACTTTGAAAAAATACATCTCGATAAAGCATATATTCCTTTAAAACACAGTTTTTGTGGCATTAAACATTTCGGAGATATTCTCTGTTATTGGTACAGATTTATACATATTATATTTTTTTTTCATTTGATAATAACTGTTTACTGGCAATTTTCATGGTCATGTAAAGAGTGTAAGCTTTCACGGTCATCATAAAGGAAGTTAAAGGCTTCTTCAAAATCTGTCACCTTGCTTGCCTTGTACCTACAACGATATGTCTATATTTGTAACTAACAAAATGCATATAAAGATAATAGCCTTCCTTATAGGGTATTCTGTTGGAGAGAACAGTGAAACTCATGAGAACGTAACAGATGAGATTTTGTTTAAGGTATTCCCAGACGAGGGCTGTCCAAAGATAGGTGTAATTTTGATTTGTGGATTTTGTGATCTGCTGAGGGATTGGATTGCATTTTTCGGAGGAGATTCGGCATCTCGATCAGACTGGTCTTTTGTACCTATGCCTCAGTGGAGCACCCAGGGGAGTGAGGATGGGGTGAGAGGAGATAAATTCCGACCGACTCAAAGGAATCACCAGGGTACAGAGGGTGGGGTCCCTATCCTTTACTGGATAGAAGCTCCCCGGCTGTCCGAAACAATCGTCATCCCACTTACCGTGGCCCCTAAACAGTCACGAGACCATTCCGGAGACTGAAGCCCCCCGCCAGAGCAAGGGACTCCAGGTAGGCTTGCACAACTGGTATCCCACCAGCAGCGTTCCTGAATCGGCCCAATAGGCCGACTCGGATACCGCAAAACGTCCCGCCAAAGGAGAAATTGGTCGCTCAGAGCATATCATCCCGTCATGCACCGCCGAGACTTCCGCTGTCACTTCTACTCTTAAACTAGCCACCAGATGAGAGACGATATGAAACGATAATGGAGATGAAATGGAGTGGCAGGAAGTTCTGGGGATGTAATTAATATATTCGGGAAACCCCCGAAATGAACTATGGGCCAGGTAGGTCGGACACGGAAATCGAACCCAGACTTCCCAATGTGGGCCACAGACGAAACCGCCTGAGCCATACCGCTCTGAGGGAAATGTTGTATAGTCCCCTGAAGTTGTTGCCCCCTATTATGGCTGCTGTAGTTGTTTAATTTTTTACAAGGAAAGGTGAATACTAAATATTAGAACTGTAGTATAGGTTCTATTCTCCTGTATAATATACAGCGTCGATTTTGTCAAGTTTGAGAATAAAATTATGTTCGAAAATAGAGAGTGAAGCATATAAGGCACTGTTTTAAAGACTAAGAATATATAAAATATGTATGAGTTAGGATTAATGCGAGGAAGTGCATTGCTAAAATAAAATCTAGGATTCTTTGAGGTTTTAGAACTTCTTCGTCTTAAAGTCATTACTCCAAAGCCAACAACCAACAAGCTAAGTCATGCACTATAAGATAACCACTTGAGCTTATGGTGAGGTATCCGGATTCTAGCCCGGGACGAGATGGCGGTAGTGTGGTCAGCCCCACAATCCGGTTGGATGTGAACTCGCGCAAGTGTTAAACTTGTGTTGAAGGGCAGCATCTAGTCCCTGTAATATATATTTCACACTTGACAACATTGAAATTCCTAGAATGGAAGCGGATGAACACTTTGGAATACACATATAAGCACGTTTGCTTCATGTCAAACGATGGATAAAATACTTGAAATATTGGTCTTTGTCCATTTCGGGAATATTAAAATTGGTCTGGCTAGCTCAGTTGGTTGGACACTGGCCTACTGATTCCTGCTGTTTCTAATCCGGCCCAGACTTCAAACTTACAGAACTTGATGGCATTAGATAGCCTATGTATGGGAATCTACCACCTAATTGATAACCTATGCTGACCTTACTTATTTATATTCTTCGAATAGAAACGTATTACTATTTCTTCGAATATTAACCTGTGGCTCAATTATTTAAATGTAATAAGACTTCATGTTAAAAGAAATAATATCCTTCAAAGCTGTGAATGTCCTTTAAGTGTGATTAAAAGCAAGAGCCCATCTCAGTAGATTGAATACCGAGTAAATGGTCTCTTGCAGAACTAAATTTTGGCATACCGAGGGCGCTGATTACCTGGGAACAAACAAAATAAATTAGCTTGGGAAATTACACACGTGATTGATTTAATATGATTTATATTTGCACTTGTTGTTTAATATTTGACCCTATTAAAGCGATTTAATTTTTGCATTCCATTACTTGACACTAGTTCTGTACACAGTTTTTATTTTCCTCCAGGGGAGATTAAAAGCTTTATCCTGTCAATGTTATATCTACGTAATGCATCTGCTGCCCGCCTTGGTACCGTGATGGTAGCGTATCTGCCTCACGTTCAAGAGGTCCCGAGTTCGAATCTCGGTCAGGGTGAGTTGCCTGGATAAGGTTTTTCCGGGGTTTTCCCTTATCCTACAAGACGAATGTTGGATAACTCTAAGGATCTATTGAGCGCCATTTCACCCATTCCATTCATCGTCCGATATGACTTAACGTTGGAGGACGTAAACTACAAAAAAAAAAAAAAAAAAAAAAAAAAAAATGCATCTGCTATTTGCTACCGTATAATTTGCTTTTAGGTGTCACACCGAAGCTTCTACGTGATATACGTAAATAATGTGTCACAGCGTCTGTGAACCAAGGCAGCCAGACAGCCGAAAGGGTAAAAAGATAAGGAGCGCGCTCGCCTCACTTAAATGCCATTTCCCAGATTACAAAAAAAATTGTCGTACGTTCTGGACCTCTGCGAAAATTCTTATGGTTGTATAAGCGAGCGCTCTTGCAGGGGGTGAGAGTTTAGTAAAGCAAGTAACTGAATGAGTAGGCGAGTGCATTTCTGGTTCGCCGAACAGCGTTGCCCTCTTACCGAGTTAGTAACTGCTATAATCGCATGAAGTGTTCGCTGTTATTGCAAGGGGTTCGAGACGTCTTGTGCTTGACTCCTCACTGAGTGAACCGTCCTGAAAGAGAGGCTACGTCGTTATGTGCATTTCATGTCTTGGCAAGTAAAGTGAAGTGCCAGTAACAACTTGCACTATTTCACAATCCTAAAGTGAAATTTTAATGGAAATATTTAAGGAAATCTCAATGAAAGCCGGACGGTGTTATAAAGCGACAGTGAAAGGTGAGTGAAGTGGCGATTAAAACACGGACAAAATAGCCTCTGAGTCCATTCGTTTACGTTTATCAAGCTATTTAAACTATTTTGCTGTTGAGGGAATGCAGATTGTTATCAATTATTATAACATAATTGGTTAACACTTACCAGCAATTATTCCTTATGTGAAATCAACAAACATGTTAGTAACACCAATGTGGATAACAAAAAAAAAAGCTTGTATAAATCATCCTAAAATGTAGTTTAATTATCTTCTAAGTATTCAGAGGAAAAGTGTC
>CM060950.1:282804035-282818728 GCA_030765055.1 Mantis religiosa
ATGCAGCACCACGATAATGTGCGGCCGCATATTGCGAATGTTATTGCGTAAAGTGCAATAGTCCGGATTTAGCTCATGTGACTTTTTTCTATTCCCTAACTTGAAGAGACGCCTTCGTGGGAGACATTATCCATCATCAGAAGTAATGGTGAAGGCTGCGGAGGCGATTTTGAAGGATCTCTCAAAAATGGTTTCCAGCATGTCTTTGAAGACTGGCAGAAACACTGCGACAAGTGCATCACATTCAGGGGAGACTATTTTGAAAAGGACCATCAAAATTATGAGGATGAGTAAAGGTACATTATCAAAACAAAAAAAGTGATAATTCCTTATTGAACAGCCCTTGTATTAAATATTTTATGAACAAGATTGCTGTATGAATATGAATAAGACACTCATATTTTACATTTTAAAAAGCCATATTTCGCGTAATGTTCAATGATTCCTAGAGTGGGAAAACATTATTGCTTCTTATGCATTGATGCCAACAGGAAGTGGGTGTAACCATACTGAGTATATCTATGTGCACATGTTCATGTCAACTGCATTTGTAAAACTGAGTGGTAAACTGAATTTCTGAAGTTGTATACTGTCAAGGCTTAATGTATGAATGTCTCACTCTCTACAAAAGGACCCGTTTTGCCTTTTGGCATTTCCATTTCTAGTACTCCGGTTGTATAAACCTTCGCAACTTGCAAGACATTTAACCAAATAAAGGCGAAGAGGAGACATACGCTGGTCGACATAAGTTAGGCAGAGCAGGTCTGTTTTAACACAACCGCTTCTGACAAGGCAGGATAGAAGCTTCCCTTTGTTTCCTGCTCCATTCCACTCATAAGCTATGTATTTCTTATTCAGTGGACTGCTAATATTGGAGTCAGTCACATACACGGCGAAGTCTTGGCTTTGCTCAACACCATTACCTCTCTCTCTCACACACAAGTTAGAAACACGAGTAAATTGAGTTTGTAATGTTAGTGTACGTACTCCAAGGTTTTGTCGTTCACCCCCTTGCACGTTCTCATCCCCTTCGGCTCTCTCTCGCGCTCTCTCTCTCTCTCTCTCTCTCTCTCTCTCTCTCTCTCTCTCTCTCTCTCTCTCTCTCTCTCTCTCTCTCTCTCTCTCTCTCTCTCTCTCTCTCTCTCTCTCTCTCTCTCTTCTCTCTCTCTCTCTCTCTCTCTCTCTCTCTCTCTCTCTCTCTCTCTCTCTCTCTCTCTCTCTCTCTCGCATCCAATTGTACGGTAGCGTCGCCTCACAAGGGACTTTCTTCCGATTCTCAAGTCCGATCCTGCACATGCCTTAAATATTTCCTCTCTCTATAGAAGAAACCGAATGCGCAAGGAAAAATAATTATTAATAACAGATAGTGAAAATTAAGAAAATCTATTATACTTTATTTATCAGCAGCATTTAATTTTATAGGATTTAAACAAAAAAATATTTTGTATGAGCTGAAACATGTTTTTTTTTATGTTTTTATTTAATGCTTTATTCTACACAATCTAAATATTTGTCAGTGACTTTTGAACACATTCGAATACATTATCAACACAATTATTGCTGACCTTGATCCACAAGGAAGTTCGTTCATCGATCTCAGAGCATCGGATGAGACGAAGGAAACGCAGGAAGCTGTTCCCTAACGATTATCACGTCTAAGACAATTTTTACGATCTGACAAATGAAATGAAGTGTGTAGTGTTTAACTCCCGCTTTTACTACATACGGAACCGCTGGCGATGACACTGATGATACATGAGATGAAGATGGAGCACCGGTGGAATGCGATGGCGGGGGAAACCGGAGGTCCCGGAGAAAACCCGCCCCCGCGCAGTGTTGTCCACCACAAATCTCACTTTGCGATTGCCTGGGATCGAACCCCGGCCGCCTTGCTGAATACGATCAGAGAGATGGATAGCGATGCAGTTTAACAAACAAGTACCCTTCAAGCCCTGGATATTGCAGTTATAAGAGATACTAGCATAAAGATACTCCTTACCGACACCATTACCTTTCATGTAAGATAGTGATTTAAAAAGAAAAGGTAAAAGGAAAAAGGAAAAAAAAAAACTGTAACCGCAGTATCAGCCAGTGATTAGGAGGCGGCGAATTAATCAAAATCAGATAATTAAAAAGGAAGATAAATTAATAAAAATGCTTGTTAATCTAATATAAAAGATCTTGTTATAATAATATGAAATTAGAAGGGATAAAGTAATGATTAAAATAGCAGTTGACTTAATGAATAAGAAGGGAAGAATATAATTTAATCTAGCATGTATACTAGCACCCAGGCAAGGCAAAGCAAACATTCTTGTTAAAATCTGTACATTTCGAGAGACAGGAACGGAGGACCGTTATCTTCTTTGTGCTAGTAAAAGTACAATATATGAGAACTATTGTATACTTTCAGTCAGGAATGTGTTGGGACAAAGGACTTTGAAAATGCAGTTGAGCATGAACGCTAAACGGATTTATTTCCCTGATTCGATAACGATGTATGCCGTTACAAACTACTCAGGGTAGGCGTTCTTCAACACAGGGTGGGCTGAACGTCAATGAGTTAAATGAGTTTTGCAAACAAATGCGAAAATTCGAAATAAATGAGAAACAAATAATAATGTAACATTTGAGAATGGTGAGCTAGTTTGGTCATGTGATAAAGTTAGAGAGGGGTTCAGAATAAGGTTCGAACTGAATCGTGAAGTAAGAAATGCTTACTTGAAACGTGATACTATGACAGGAAGGACGTGTTCCTGCGCGTTAAGAAGGAGAAGCAAAGATTTATAATTCTGAAATGTAGGGAAGTTAAGAATAGTGCAACAAGCGTAAGTGGAAGCAGCATTAGAAGTTTATTAGAGCAAAGTAGTCGCCGTATAAAGAAGAAATAGAAACCGCGTGGAAGTAACCTTAAACAAGTAATTCAGGGTTTCAAGTAAAATTGAATTTATGTTAGGAATTTTACTAACAGGTGGTCACCGATCCTAGTCGATAAGCAAACTTAGTAGCAATTAAACAAAACAATTCTGCAAAAAACAAAGTGTTATTAATAAGACTGAGTAGCCAACAACCACCAAAATCCATTTCCTACAACCATTCACCTGGGGATAAGAGAACTCATAGCTCCAATTAGAACCCAATCAATTTAACACTGGTATGCGGGTTTTCCGCAAAGATTTGCACTACGCCCTCCTAAAAATACCATAAATAAACATAAGAAAAAATAAAATAGAAAGGAACAAACTTTGAAAATGTATAGAGTAAACGTTTTGAATTGATATTTAATAGATGTTTAAAATATCCGTAGTTTATTTCTTACTTTACCGGCATATCCATCCAAATGTTGTACTACAGTAATTCCACATTTAAATTTCATTAAAACACCTCATATCGTGTATGTAACCGTTGTTTTTGGTTTTAGCCCTGAGAGGTGAAAATTTTTATGTGTTTAAAAAGGATTAGTTTAAAATGACTGTTTTGTGTGAAAAAGAAACTATGTATAGTTGGCCATGAATGGGTAAATTAATGAGATTATGTAACTTTAAAGAAATGTGGTGTAACGATTGGTGTTGACGAATCAGAACGAGAGTTCTTTAGTAGTTATGGCGACGTAGGACAGAAAGTCAATAATCATGGTAAGATGGATTTAAATCGCCCCACTTGATCCTGGAACGTAGGACGTGAAGGACGTAAAATGTATTACTTTGTGTGTGTTGGAAATTCGGAAATAGGAAGTATATATTAAAAATAGATTTGAATACAATTTGCTTATCATCGATAAGAGGAGTATTGTAATTAAAATATAATTAAAATATTGAATAATTTTAAATTAGAAATCATTCAATTATTTCGCAATTGCGTGAAAATTTAATTTCCTCGACTTATACCACACCCTGAAACCAGAGTTCCCATGTTCTACTGACTTGAGCTACGCCAGAGAACATCCAATACTTCCAGAATTATCATCTTTCCTTATCTCCACATACGAATATATAACATATTGTTACATAAGGCACCGCTTCTTGGGACTCTATAATTCATCATTCCATGGCTTCATCATCAGAACTCCTCACCTCTCCATCGCATACGTAATACTACGTTAAATATGGCTTACCAACGTAGTGCTTCGAGGTCATCATCTCTACCTCCAAACATATTAATCAACCGTTACATATGTCGCCACAACGTGGGAATCGTAGCTGAATAAAAATGCGTTGCAGGTGGTTCACATAAAGCATCTAATTTCCTGTATTTGATTAGTTGTATATGCCCGTGTACACAGTTTTCTTTAAAAAATGGATTTCAAATACACAAAGTAGTTTCAAAAAGAAAAGAAAGAAAAGGCATCGTGGGATTGACCACGCGGTGATGCAGCTAAGCCATTCTGTCTTACAAGCTTATCTCCAGTGGCAATCGAGGAAGCTCAAACAACCACACAGAAAATACACAATTTGATGCTCACTAATCCAAAACCAAACGAATTTTCAAAAAAGGAAGTGCGTGTACATGTGTAGAGACACCATTATTTTAAGAAAAACCTCGCTCCCCACACTACACTTTACATGGACAGCCAAGCAGAACTGGGGTTTAGGCCAAGAAGCCCTTCGAACACTCTATAAAGGAGCTGTACTTCCGATGCTGTTATATGGCGTGCAAGTATGGGAAGAAGCGGTCCTAAAAATAGAACATGCTCTAATATCAACGGGTACAAAGACTAATGAACATAAACATAACCAAAGCATATAGAACTGTGTCAAATGAAGCGTCCTGTGTTTTGGCAGCAATCAAGCCAATAAATATAAAGATTAGGAAGTACTAGAGATGCATAAATTCAAAAATGAAAAATCGACATTAATTGAAGCAGTCCCGAAACTAAGCGAGTGGTCACATCCTTCAGAGAGAATGCGTGTTCAAGAAGCACAGGAAGACATACAGTACAACATAGAGATTTATACAGAGGGAAGCAAAATAAATGGAAAAGTCGGAGCAGCAGCAGTCATTTTCCAAAATGGGGAAGAGGTTAAAAAGCTCAAGTATAAACTCGGTGAGTACTGTTCCAATAACCAAACAGAACAGATAGCAATTCTAGAGGGACTTCGAGCAATAGCCGATAACAGTTTAGAGCTTACAGTGGGAAATAAATTAGGCGCAGTGAATACGGACAAATAAATAAATAAATAAATAAATAAATAAATAAATAAATAAATAAATAAATAAATAAATAAATAAATAAATAAATAAATAAATAAATAAATAAATAAATAAATAAATAAATAAATAAATAAATAAATAAATAAATAAATAAATAAATAAATAAATAAATAAATAAATAAATAAATAAATAAATAAATAAATAAATAAATAAATAAATAAATAAATAAATAAATAAATAAATAAATAAATAAATAAATAAATAAATAAATAAATAAATAAATAAATAAATAAATAAATAAATAAATAAATAAATAAATAAATAAATAAATAAATAAATAAATAAATAAATAAATAAATAAATAAATAAATAAATAAATAAATAAATAAATAAATAAATAAATAAATAAATAAATAAATAAATAAATAAATAAATAAATAAATAAATAAATAAATAAATAAATAAATAAATAAATAAATAAATAAATAAATAAATAAATAAATAAATAAATAAATAAATAAATAAATAAATAAATAAATAAATAAATAAATAAATAAATAAATAAATAAATAAATAAATAAATAAATAAATAAATAAATAAATAAATAAATAAATAAATAAATAAATAAATAAATAAATAAATAAATAAATAAATAAATAAATAAATAAATAAATAAATAAATAAATAAATAAATAAATAAATAAATAAATAAATAAATAAATAAATAAATAAATAAATAAATAAATAAATAAATAAATAAATAAATAAATAAATAAATAAATAAATAAATAAATAAATAAATAAATAAATAAATAAATAAATAAATAAATAAATAAATAAATAAATAAATAAATAAATAAATAAATAAATAAATAAATAAATAAATAAATAAATAAATAAATAAATAAATAAATAAATAAATAAATAAATAAATAAATAAATAAATAAATAAATAAATAAATAAATAAATAAATAAATAAATAAAATCTGAATATTCTACCCCGGCACCTAGACAACTATACCGGGGCATATATCCAAATTTTCTCTTTATTTTTCCATAAAATCCTTACAAATGTTATAATTATACAAATCTCTCAGAATACTACTCTACAAAAATAAAATGAAATAAAATAACAGAAATAAACACAAAAAAGCAAAAAAAAAAAAAACTATAAAAATTACAAAATCCTTATTTCCTAAATCTACATCTAAATCTACTAATTCTGTAGTCCACCATGGCCTCTGCCATCACTCTCTCCCTCCGCCGCCCATGCAGTCAACTCTATTTTGAACTCACGCTGATACTTCTCTTCTTATTACTCTCTCTACTCTTCTCTTTCCTCTTGTAATCTACTTCTATATTCCGCAAATGTCTCTCCCTCTCTTCTCCTAGATCTGAATGTTCTTCTCTCTGCCCATTCCTGTCTTCCTGTTGAGGTTACAAAGAATCTTCTTCCATTGACTTGATTAAGATTATCAATTTCTAATTATACCTCTTCTAATTCTTCTTCTTGTTGATCTATTTCTTCTTCTTGAATTCCCTCCATTGTTAGATTATTCAATAATTCTTCCCGTCTTGTCCTATTTTGTATTCTAGAACTCCTTCTTGGATCTTGTACTCTTCTTCGTCTATTATCAACTCTTTCTCCTTTGAATATTTTTACCTCCCATGCTTTCTTACTTACAAAGTTAGTCAAAACTTGTAATTTATTTACCAATTGTTGATCTCGAATTATGTCATTTACGATATATCCTGCTAGCGCATGCCTCTCTTCTTGTTTGTGAATTGCATATCTTCCACATTCAAATACTATATGTTCAGGATTATCTTGTTTGTTACATAATTCACATATATCATTTTCAGTTTCATTGATTTTCTGCCAATAGGTCTTATAAGGTCCGTGTCCTATTATATAATGTATAAATCCCTTTGTTGGTTGAATAAAATTCAATTTTAATCTCTCTTTGACGTTCTGAAAATTTTCAAACACTCTTCTACCTTCTAGACTTTCTGTCCATTCATTTTGCCATTTATCTTTTAAACTATTTTTAATCACCCAAGATTTGCTTGTTCTGACTCCAGTTATATTATAACCTTTTTCTAAATTTCCTTTTTTCGCCCAAAATTTTGCGCCCTTCAATCTTATTAATAAATCAATCGGCCAAATGACCGTTGTTACTAGCAATGCCATAGTTGGTGTTGTTTTTACAGCTCCTGTCAGACGTAATAATACTATTCTTTGCGTTCTTCTCAACAATCTTCTTATTTGCACATCATCCATCCTTTCTGCCCAAACTGCTGCCGCATACGTCATAATTGAAGCAAAAATGGTGTTATGATATATCTGTATGTTACGCAATGGCTTTAGCATTATTTTCTCTGTTTTCTGCCTAATATACTCCGTGTGTTTTCTGAAATGAAATTTTTCATCTATCATGATACCCAAATATCTCATCTCTTTTTCCCGTTTAATGTTCTGATTATTTATCTTCACTGTAGGATCCCGCTTTAAATTTCCCTTAAAAAGCACATAATTTGACTTGTTTGGTGCAATTTTTAGTTTTGTTCTGAAACACCAATTTGATAATGTATTTGTAACTTCTCTTGCTTTATTTTCTAGCTCTAGTCTGCTCTGTCCATCCATCATTATGACTATGTCATCAGCATACGCTATTACATCCAAAACCTTATGATCTCTTTCCAGTAATTCTAATAAATCTTCTGATAAAATATCCCAAAAAAGGGTCCCCAAGATAGAACCCTGAGCGCAACCCTTGTTTATCTTCTTCCTAGTTTCAAAATTTGATCCACCAATGAATACTTCTCTATTGGAACAATAATCCTTTAATAAATTATAAATAGTACTTGAATATTTCTTGTCTTTTAAAATGCCGAAAAAATACGGCCACCATAAATTGTCAAAAGCGCCCGATATGTCCACAAATAATCCAATTACATAATTCTTTTGGCTTTTTGACACTGTTTCTTGAATTTTTAATATTGCATCCTCAGTTGAATATCCCTTTCTGAAACCAAATTGTTTATTATTCATACCCAGCATCAACCTATTTTCCATTATTCTTTTATATATTAACTGTTCAAAGATCTTGCCAATAGCATTTAATAAACATACTGGTCTGAAAGATTTTGGTTGCGTTCTGTCCTTATCTGCTCCTTTGCACAAAATTACAACCTTTGCCTCCTTCCACAAGTTTGGAAATCTTCCTCTTGCCAAACAATCTTTAAACAAGAAACACAAAAACAAGACAATTTCTTCTCGTAGATTATACAAGACTTCATTTATAATACCATCTGGACCAGGTGCCTTCTTCTTTTTTAACTTCTGCAGAATTAATTTTATTTCTGTAATATCAAAGGGATAAACAGGAATACGGACATACTCGCCGAGGTCTACTTCCCATAAGCCCCAGCCCCGTAGGACCGGGAACCCGGGCCTCATCTGTTATTTCCATTAGGACAGCACCTATTTTATAAGCTGCCCCCCCGTCTGCCTTACGGCAAACAGGACGGATGTGGATACGCCACATACGCGCCAGTCCTTAATGAACCAGCTACCAAAGAACCTTGGTAGGGCCGCCAGTGTCTAGCTCACCAGCTACTAGCTCTGCAGGCTAGTCCCCGGGACTTATAGGACAACCCTCTGCCCCCTCCGGGCGGCCCTGGCGACCTGGCCGGAGGTACCCAATTGCCCGTGGGTGACGGGAACCAACTGCCCCCTCGAGACCAACCCAATCCGAACAACTCCCATGCGGGAGGGGCTCGTTATGTTCGGCCCGAGGTTCCTCTAGTAACGTCAGAGGTACCACGAGTGCTAGGGGTCCGTAGCGCCCGCACTTTGGCAGCTAAAAGGGACGGATCCCTTCCCCTACGGGGAGGAATACGGACAGCCAGATTACAGTAGACCTTCTTAAGAACAGTCAAATCCGAAGTAAAATAATAGAAGGCCAAGATCAAGCATCAGCAGGACAACGGCTGGACCATCCACATAAAATGGGTAAAGGCACATGCAGGACTACGCGGGAATGAAATAGCAGACCAGTCGGCAAAAGAGGCTACACAGGAAAACAACGGGGAGATTATCTACAGCGAGATACCCGGGACACACATAATCAAGGAGGCAGAAGAGAAAGGACTCCGAAGGTGGCAATACCAATGGGAGAACACAACAAAAGGAAGAATCAGCAGAAAGTTCTTCCCTTCTGTGCAAGAACGACTAAAAATGAAGATCGCACCCAACGGAGAGACTACCGCCATCCTAACTGGACATGGGAAGACAAAGGACTACTACAACAGATTCAAAATATCGGAAAGTGCAATGTGCAAATGTGAGCTACCAAACCAAACAGTGGATCATTTAATATACAATTGTCCTCTTCTGAACAGTGAAAGATTAGAACTCACACAAAACATTAGACTGAGAGGTGGACAGTGGTCGGCAACAAACAGTGATCTAATAAGTACTACCAAATACAATTTTTAAATTTCATAAACAAAATAGACTTAGAAAGATGTAAAGGCATAATCAAAAAATTGTATCATATACTGAAAACTTGTAACACTTGTAAAAATTGTTATTACTACAACTAGTTGTAATAAGTTTAAGGAATGCATGTAGTGTTACGATGTGAAGGAGCATGTAGTGTTAATAAATAAATTAAAAAAAGTCTCACGTTATGCTTTATGTTGATGGAGATAAGGATTTTGTAATAAAAGAAAGGAAAATGTCGATTAAGGTACTTGCATGACAAATGTATAGTTTGCATCTTCTATTCATTTTGTGTCTTCTGTATAACTGGTGAACCATAAAAAGAAATATTTTCAAATAAATTTAGCAATTTGTGGAACAGTGGACAACAACACATACAAACAGGCTGTATTATTCGAAAGATACTTTCCTAGTGCTAGTTTTATTCTTTTCTGACTGAAAGTTTCTTTAAATTATAGGCCATTTGCTTCATTTAGAAAGTAATTAGAACAGCAGAGTCGAATTCAACTAAAGAGGAAGCTGGAGGAAGAATTTCAATACTTTATTTCAAATCAGACAAGAGTAATAATTTTCCGTGCGCTAAAGATGCTGGTAGCTGTGGTTTAATATTTCCCGGCAGAAACCCGATTTCTGGATCGCCGTATATTGAGAGATAGCGTATTGATTCCAGCACTCTATTGTGCACTTGGGAAGCTAAAACGAAAGGATGACTTGGAGTGTAATTAAATGCTTATTATTAGAAGGCTCAACTTTTGCAGTTGCATGGTGCTGCCTAAGTTTCTAGTCAACATTAGTGCCACTAGAGCGCATGCAGTAGGGTAGTTAATACATCGCATAATAGATAGCGCAGTATGTGAATTACGACAGTGCGGGAATGAATGAGCGAAATATTCTAACGCTTTTTGGTCCAACATAACAGCTTATTTGAAATGGAAATAAAATATCAAGTTTATTTATTGCATTTTTCAAAGGAGATGCAAAACGGAATTGTTACAGCGAAAAAATAAATGAATTGCCCTCCATGTGCTCGAACACGAGACCACCATCATAATTATAAATACCTCGAAGTTAACTTAAATGGTATGACAATTATAAATTCTTTTGTAACAACTAGATAGCTGTGGTACGCGTATACTGAACTTGTAGTTGGTAGTTCTGATTTAGTTTCCGAAAACTCACATTCTAATGCAATTTCAAAGATTGGGCTTTATGTAAAGCCATGACGTCGAAAACAACAAAAACTGAAAACTGTAATATCATGCAAATGTAGAGCCTGTAAGCCGGGTCCATTGTACCGGCACCAGGTATATCAAACAAAAATAAAAAGCCTTAATGGTATGATACAATTATTGATGGACACTTCTCATGTCATTACAACTAGACTAATGCGTATTATAGCAATAAAAGGCTGATTGAAACCAACCATTCATAAGTAATTCTCATTATCAGTAAGAGCTGAATATAAAAGTATCGGTTTATATTAATTTAGAGCCGATATGAAATTGTAGTAAACGGAGAAATTGTGTGACTCCTTACACAATAGTTATTTTAAGTTACTTATAACCTATTGAATAGTAAAGGGGTAAAGTACATGTGTAATGCTATTATTATTAATTTAAAACATATTAAGGGTTAACTATTTCTTTTTTGAATTTGAATGTCCACGTAAACATAATTTATGTAAATTACGGTCCTTCCCTGACTTCTCTTTTTAAGGCCCATAAATGCCACTCACCAACAAAACTATGGCTGAATGTGGACAGATGTATGAGGTGAAGATAATAACTGAAGAACTCTCAGCTGTTTCTCAGAAAGGAAAGGCGTAATGGCGTGAGTAAGATTTCTGAGCGCTTTTAATTTCAGCTTATTTTCTAACTAGGTCAATAGGAAGACCCTTTGAACTAAGGCAATTTTGTGGGCACAGATTTATATGCGACCTATTCTCGTAAGTTATTTCGCAGCGTGTTTTTATCTCTTTTTGTGATGGAGCTTCTTACGGTTGAACCAAAATAACAGTTACAACTTATTACCTTAATATGTATTTATTTTCATTTTTCCGGCGCTGAGTAGCACGCACATACCTGCGTAGTCTTTAGCAAACGATGGGACTATTATGTGTTTCAAATGGGAAGAGTTCGGAAGTCCAGTTAATCAGATGTCGTATCACACTCTGCGTTGCCAGCATGTTATCCCAGTCTTATATTTCCCACTCTCTCGCACTCTCATACAACATGCAGGTCTGCTTGGCGCAGAAATTATGATTTGCAAAGTTTTACAATGATGCAGTTGCGAAAATCAAAACTGGAAAAAGCATTTTTGCAAATTATGCATATTTTAAAATACTATAACTATAATTATAGTTTATGAATTACCTGTTTTTCTAATCCGATGGAACTGCCAGTGGCTCATCCCTATCGCTGTTAATGTAACTTCCGTTAAGAGACAACTTGTCATTGTCACTGTTTTCACCGTCTGAGTGTTGCAAATTTATGATTATAGGTTCCAAAATCTCGTCACGTGCTATTTCTTTCTTAAAATCTGCGTGCCTCACGCAGTCTTGTTGTGTTACCTTGTCAATTTCTTCGTGAACAAGCCCTTTAACGTCCGTCAGGTTATAAGTATTATTTCTGTTTGCAATCCCCCTTTTTATTTGGGCCCACACCAACTCAATTGGATTATATTGGCAGTGGTAAGGTGGGAGGCGTATTACCTCCTGTCCCGTTTCAATTGCAAGTTGATCCAGCTGATACATTTTTTTCCGTGTTTTTAAATGGAAGTACCTACTCCTCGCAATAACCCATTTTAGTTCCTGTTTCCGAAAAAAAATTTGAAGAAAGTTTACACCTTAAAATTATACTTTGAGCATGACTTCGAAATACCTACCTTTTTGACTCGCCACTAAATTCACCGCAAGAAACCATTGCACTATTTAACTCTTACTCTACTGTTGTGTAAAGAACAACGAATGGTATTGATCTGAACTCTCCAGAGTAACTAAACACATCTTGTCCAGCATTCATTCATAAACACAAGCATACAGCATTCAACAGGCTAACAGGAAATGAAGTGTTTGTTCTTTCTCGAATTTAACACCTTGATTTATTCACAATAATTCTTTTAATCACGTAATGTCAGGAATTGAAATTTCAGTTCTGATTAATTAAAGGTATATGTACATACACACCAACCACTTTGAACTCTCTAAAGTAAATAGAAATTATGAACTATTCATAAACAAAGATAAAATGTGACCAGAGAGGTTCTGCCACGGCAGCAGGAAATTTAATGTTTACTCTCGCTCGAATTGGATTATTCAAAGTATTTCTTTTATCACGTCATCTGAAATATTTACGTTTCATTTCTGACAAATATACGTACATGCATACTTGCCAACCAATAATGCTAATAGTGCTTTATTTATCTGTATTAGAAAAGCTATTTGAGCTAAAAATATGGGGTTTTCATGGTTATGTTAGATACATTACTCTCTACCTACCACATGGATCAGTTTCGGCAAAATCTGAATTTTTGTCTTAGCGCGAATAGTATTTCATACAGATTGATTAGCTTGGCGCTACTCACACACCACTTAGCGGGAATGCAATACAACACCGCAAGTCTCCTATTGGTTGCTCACCCAGTAGAGCTCAAGGACAAACACCTTCCCATTTGAAACACATAATAGTCGTACAACTCAGCAAGTTTAAATAATTTAGATAACGGTCAAAGTTAGAAGTGAAATCCTTACTTAATGGTATAACTGTAGTTCTCTTAATTTATATTATTACATCTACTTTTGTAATTTAGAAGAAAGCTGAAATGCTCCTGTGTTACAGATCTATATGCAGTTTCTCGGTACATACACAGGAATCCATATGTCTACACGGAAAACTGTTCATTAGATCGATATTTTAATTTATTTGGTTCAATCAATTTCCAAATGTTGATTTGCAGCCTACGCTTACTTCTTTCTATATGAAGCTATTAAGGCAGTTATTTAAATGGTCGAGTTTTAAAATCTGAGGGATTGTAATTAATTATTTACTTTCATTTAACTATACACCCTGTGGTTTGGTAAAACAATCTGCAAATTATTTCAGCCTATTCTATGCCATATGTATTCGTATTTATTTTCGCGTAAGCTATAGTTACAAAACACTGGAATTAAATTCACCAAACTTTTTGTTTTGTTTCAAAGCTATTTACTTGAAAACTAGCACATAAAATATGAGTAAACAAATAAATGACTGTGCAAAACCTCAAATATTTTCTCAGATAATATAATACAACTGTTTTATTTAGAGATAAATGTTGCACATTTTAAAAATATAATTGTTGTTGGTGTTAAATTTGTTTTTCAGTATAAGTTACTTTTTCTGTGGATCAATGAATGAAGCATTCACAAAATCCGCATTTGAAACTTTGTGTAGCAGCTTTGTGGATATGTTTGTCAAATTACGTACTCGTGCAAATCGAAGTAACACTAAAATGGAAAGAATAAATTTAAGCAATATTACAAATCCAAGGGAAAATGCCCCTCATAGAGAAAGGGGATATGGGCGGATACAGTGGGATTATAAAGGAGCATAAAGATGACTGAAACAGGTTTATGGACTTGAAAATGGCACTTTGAGAGAAATCTTTTACCGAAATTAATGTGAGTGAGGTTTCCACACCGTTGTTCATTACATATAGTTAAATGTAATTTTCAGCGAAAATCTCAGCTCCTGGTTCCTTTGGTCGAATAACTAGAGCAAAACGCCCCCCCCCCCCAGAACACAAACACACCTCTGCTATGTATGTGTCTGCTGAGTAGGTTGGTAAATGTAACTAAAGCTGTAAGGGCGGTATGTATGGAACCAAGTGTACAACAGAATACCGGTTTTAAAATAATTCGTCCACTCAAGTGATTCAGTAATTAAAAAAAAATGTTAAGCATTTCAGCATTGCTAGTAATACTGCATCCATATTATATGTCGACAAACACAGAATAAGGAAACATAACTTAATGTTACGGCTAGTTTGCATTTTA